>OZ020189.1:93462257-93726305 GCA_963971165.1 Philopedon plagiatum
GACAAGTACTTTTCGAGAAAAGAATTTTGTGACGAATTTAACGATACTAACTTATTTGCGACTGGATTAAAAAAATTAACAAAATTAACACATTAACATAACAAAATTAACAAAATTATCTAACAACTTTAATGATGCTTCAATTAAAGTACTACCTATCTAAAATTTATCAAAAATCTTACTGTAGTAAATGTTCAAAGTGCATTCCTCCGTGTTCACGACACATATCAGCTCGTTCAATTGTTTCTCTCAACGCGTTTTGCAACATTTGAGGCGTTATACTTCTGAATGCCCGTAGAATTCTTTCTTCTAAGATTTCAAGAGTGGCTGGGGCTGTTGGATAGTAGACCCTTTCTTTAACATATCCCCAAATAAAAAAATCCAGGACAGTGAGATCCGGTGAGCGGGGAGGCCACCGTACTGGACCATTGGTTGCAATAACTTGATTATTAAAATGCCCTATTAAGTAATCAAGAACTTCTCTGGTATTGTGAGGCGGTGCTCCATCTTGTTGGAAGTAAATTCGCCGTAAATCTTCTAAAGGTAGATGTTCCTCGATTTCATTTTGTAGAAATCCTAAGTATCTAGCCCCTGTTAACTGACCTTGAAAGAATATGGGCCCAATTATTCTGTCTCCAACGATACCAGCCCAGACATTAACCCCAAACCTTTCTTGAAAATTGCCCTCTCTCATTTTGTGTGGCCCAGTAACGAGTATTTTGCTTATTGAACATACCATTATTTGTAAATCGGGATTCGTCGGAAAACAGAATAAAATTGAAAAAATTGGGGTTAATTCTATGATTTTGAAGCAGCCAATCACAAAACACTACCCGTCTATCGCCATCGTCAGGATACAAATGTTGATGTAACTGATATTTGAATGATCGATATCCGTGTGATTCATGACTTATCTGCAGTTCTTGACAAATTTCTCTTAAAGAAGCCGTTTTATCAACCTCAACCATAGCAAGAACGTTAATCTCAGTCTCTTCATTTATGATAAACCTCTGTTCTGCCTCTCGATTTCTTTCTTGCCTTAACCACTTCTCAACATACAGAAAATACTGATGACCTGGATGATGCCGATTGGGATATCTTTGAGCATACAACTCAGCAGCATTTCTTGAATTTCTCTGACATTCTCCAAATATTAACAACATATCAACTTTTTCACTTTGAGTATACATTATTTTGATGAAAAATTTAACTGAAATTTAACGAAAACTAAAAAACTTTCACTATCTGCCCATAAAGCATAATGTCGTTGTAATTAATTAAGTGAGAATTTTGTTTTTCACAGAAGACTAGATGAAAATAACTAGAAAATATTATGCACCATGGCTATCCATGGCACACTTCACAAAAGTAAATAAATTATTATCCAGTATTTTGCCTAGCAATAGGTAGGTATTTAATTTATGTTCTTATTTTTAGTCCAATCGCCAATAAATTAGTATCGTTAAATTCGTCACAAAATTCTTTTCTCGAAAAGTACTTGTCAAAAAAGGGTCGCCATTTGAAAAATAATAGTTAGACAGGAAAATGTGATTTTTCCAACTTGTCTTATTCCTATCTATCATACTATTTACTAAAACTTTGCGATTGTAATTTTCTGACATCACCTGAGGTCCGTTGGTTAGTTTGCGAGCGATCATGGCCACCTAGATGCAATATTAAAAGCGGCTCTCAAAAAATCAAGAAGGCATAAAAACTTTTCAAAATGTCAAATTCTAATCCAGAATTGTCTCAGAAATCCAAAAATGTTAAAATATATAGGGCATTCCATTTAAAAATTCAAAACCGGAGCCATTTCCGGTGAAACCGGAAGTGACCGGAAAGTAAAAAATATGCGAAAACTCTCCTCTTTTCATACCATTTACCTATACCAAATCTAATTTTTATATACCTTGTACTCTAGAAGTTATGACTTGTCTAATAGATTCGTTGACACCCGGTATATATATAAAAGAGAGGAGAATTATTGTGGGCATGTCCGCTAGCAATGAACAGTAATGAAAAGTTAGAATGGTAACCCGTACGACACGTGTTTCTGCTCATTGGCTTCATCAGGCCCACGTATGTGACTGTGCCTCTCAACATAAGTCGAGATGCACAACGTCACATACGCAGTTACGGGTGTAACCTTAAGAAAAGGAAAAAAAAAATATATATTTAACGAGGACCACAAACAGGAGCCAGTGCACCAATTTGTGGCTTCAGCCAAAAGACCCCTTTTTTGGGGGCAACAATTAGCGTCGCCGACGGAGGCAACTATAGCCAACTGTCGTGGTATCCTATAAGCCCAAGAGAAGAAAAACAAATGCTAGAAACTAGCGCGGATCGATACATAAAAAAGAGAGGAGAATTATTGTGGGCATGTCCGCTAGCAATGAACAGTACTGTTCATTGCTAGCGGACATGCCCACAATAATTCTCCTCTCTTTTTTATGTATCGATCCGCGCTAGTTTCTAGCATTTATATATATATATATATATATATATATATATATATATATATATATATATATATATATATATATATATATATATATATATATATATATTCTCCCAGCGTATAAAGTGAGGCTCATGTTAAAAGAAATTGCGTTTGAAGTGAGGTCCGATGCAAAGTGAGGACTGGTATACGGACCTCACTTTGTTAAACTCTTAAGACTTTACCTGTGACATGCTACTGTCCTAAATCATCATTTTTTGCAAAAAAAAGATGGACCTCACTTCTTAAGGTGTATGTATATTTTAGTTCGAGGACTTTCCATGTGGGGGCGCTGACTCAAATGTATATTTTCTGACACTGTATATAGGTTAACGTATGGAATACCATGCGATTCACATAGTGAGGACCATAGAAGTGGCAACATCTGTTAAGCACTATTTCAGGATTATCTGCCTGCAAATTGGCAAAATCTAAATTATTTGACCGAGAATTCCATATAAAAGGGATACTGATACTGGAACAGTGGTAACGCGCGAAAATTTAAAGCGTGGGGCAAAAATTAATTTGTACTGTTTGTTGTTTACGTTTTTCCCGGATATTTTTTTGCGTATTAAATATTAACTTTGAGTTTGTCTTTTAGATCAGAAACTGTTTTTTTTTTACAAACCTGGTGGAATTTAAATGTCACCATGTTTTTACTTTAGCAAAAGTAAAGGAATACAAATTTATAATACGAGTACATAAATACCAGATAAAGTGGCATTCCGTACATAATAAAACACATTTTTTTAGCAAAACTGTTTATATATAGTAAGTTTCTCGGGATGATACTGCTTCATAATAGTTCTGGTTTATTAACAAAAGCTTATACTAAAAGAAATTGTATTCTTTAATAATATTCTAATAAAGAATAGTCTGTCTCTTTTTACAATATTATTTCGAAAAACGCAAGGCTTTAAAATTTTAAAGAGCTATTTTAATTTTTCCTTTAAATTTAGAAAACTTTTTCCAATTAATCTCTTCTATATCTAATAACAACTGAGACACCCTCTACTCACACATATTTTATACGCTCTTATTATAAGTATTAACGACAAAAATTTTAATTTTAGGCCAACTTGTGTTAGCAAAAACGTCGGGATTTTTGATTTGCAACTCAACGCATTCATTTTTTTTTGGAGGAATTTTATGTTTTAAGTGATATATGCAAAATGGGACAATGCAAGTTCTTCTTGTATATCTGTCCATCGTTCCAACGTTCTTTTACTCTTCTTCTGCAATATGTTGGCCAAAGTATTTCTTTTGACCTACGGATTAATAAGTGAGGGTTTATTTAAGTATCACTCTGAAAGTATTTCAACATTTCTCTGTATTATTTTCCCAATAGCTATTATAGGCTTTCGCAGTTCTGTTGAGTCTATGAGGATGATTTTAGAAACAAACTTAAAGTTTTAAAAAGATGTATCCTTTAATATGTTTAAAAGAAACAAAAAAATAACGGTCAGATTCTCCAAGGCTAGTCCGGTCTAATTTGACAACCAAAAGTTTTCAACTGGCAAGTGTAAGAACAAGACAACTAAGATTTATACTATGAATTCGTTTCTGAGGTATTTCGCAAATTTATAAAGAAAAGGTCAATTTTAGTATGTACTTTCGACAATAATAGAACTAAATTCGTTAGGTTTGTTTCTGCAGCAGTTTGAAACTAGTCAGAGCCAATCATCTTCAAGCAAAACGGTTTGCTGATCGAAACCGGGTAACCTCATTGGCTCTGATTGATTTGAAACTGCTGCAGAAACAAACCCATTATAGCAACCCGTTCCAAGATGAAAATTAAGCAAAACCAAGCAAATCGCTGAAATATCAGAATAATTCATAAGTTTTTAATGACAACTTATTAACAATGACAGGACAAAAACCTGCTAAAACATAACTGATCAACTAGAAGACCCTAATTAAAACCAGTACTAAATCTTAAATCTTCTTAGTGAACCTGAACGTTAATTTTTTTTAAATCGGCCAAACGGTAAAAAAGACATTTTGCCCTATGATATCATCTTGTTTGACACATTTCCAATAAAATAAGTTTCTAATATACTTGGACCACCCTGTATAATATTTTGTTTTACCTTACGCCCAAGTCAAAAATAAATGAAATATAATACAGCAATTGCAAGATTGTACATACCTGAACTATTATATTTTGTACTATTATCCTTCTTACTGAGGGCCATTTTTAAAATTCTTGTTTTTCGATCCATTCTAAACACAATTAATTACATAAATATAAATAAAGTGTTTTTTTGACTTGTCAGTCAGGGAAGTCAAAATTAGCCAAAATAAGATAAATATATTATCGTAACCAACAAAAATAAGTTCCCAATATGCTTAATCTTACCTTAGTTCACAGTTTACACAAATTTACACTTTATTCTTTATTATAACGTTAAATAAATCAAGCACATCTTCCGCATTAAAAACAATGTGTTAATCTGTTGATTTCCGTTACAGAATGCTGGTCAAAAATGTCAAAAAAGACCGCGAAGAGTATAAAATATTGGCAACATTGCATAGACCTCACTTGGTGAGTTTTATGGATAAATACACTTATGATGGTCCTCACTATGTGAGTTCAACCGAAAAAATATACACGGCTCACTTTGATAGGCAAATGTCATGTCCTCACTTGGGACCAATATACTCGCAATTTAATAAAAGCTTCCGTTATAGGTTTCTATGTGTATACTTGTAGTTTTACCATTGCTAATCGAAAATTCAAGTTACTGTCAAGAGGTGGAGCTTCCAGTTCGTCTTTCTGCTGGTCCTCACTTATTACGATTCAAACCGTGTCCTCACTTGGATAGCTGTGCAAATATATATATATATATATATGGTTTTAGAGTCGTCACGGGTTGACACCATCCGTCCGAAGAGCTGAAAGAACAGCGAAACGATTTTAGACACCCTGTCTACTTTAAACATCAGCAAAATACTTGGTCTAACCGAAAGCTAGAGCTATGCTGTAAGGCGTGAAGCCGACAAGCAAATAAACCGAAGTATAAACTAGGTTTATACAGCTCAAGGCGATGGTGTATATATATATATATATATATATATATATATATATATATATATATATATATATATATATATATATATATATATATATATTGTTGGGAGAGGATGGGTAAGATGTAGCGGCTCGCGCCAAACTACTAATCTTACTCATCTTTCCCGAACATTTTGGATATAAGGTCTCTCATTCTGGTCAAAATGTGCTCTGTTCTTTAGCCACTCTGGGTGTGAGCCTGCCGGATGAAGGGTAAGGGCCCAGAAATCGCGATAGCAGGAGGGCACCCAGACCAGAATCAAAAAGAATAGTCCTACTATTTTATTTTATGCCATTTTACGATCTTGTGTTTTGCACTAGCGAAAGAATTAAAGCTTTTGCATTTTCTGGCATATATATTACCTATATCGACCGAAGAAAATTCCCCATTTTCTAGATATTTCAATATAGAGAAATTTTCCTATATTATCGTACAGTGGTGCACTTGTACTGTCGAAGAAATTCGACATTTATTTTACCATTGTGTGTTAGCAGCCAAAAATTTTGGATCAACTTATGTTAAAGTAGTTTGGCGCGAGCCGCTACAGAAATCACGATAGCAGGAGGACACCCAGACCAGAATCAAAAAGAATAGTCCTACTATTTTATGTTATGCCATTTCACGGTCTTGTGTTTTGCACTAGCGAAATAATTAAAGCTTTGCATTTTCTGATTATATATATATATATATATATATATATATATATATATATATATATATATATATATATATATATATATATATATATATATATACACACTACGCCAATTAATTATCGAATATTCAAAAATGCACGTCAAAATTAATATGCTGTTATTTCGTTAATAATGAACAAAATTTGATAATTTATTTTCTCACTGATAGACATAAGATTCTAGGGTTTAGGGCAGAGTAGTTTACGTCCTGATACGCCTTATTGTACGGGGTAGCTCATAAAATCTAGATGCATGTAAATTTCCAAAAATTCAAATGTTACATATCTAACATAAAAATTGAATTTAATTTATTTTTTAAAATAAACCAATTAGAGATCTATCAGCGTTAGACACTGGCCCATGCCATGCCACTCTAGGTAAAGAAAAAATTACTTTTGCTTAAAATTTACTTATTTTACTTTTTTTCGATTACTAAATTAAAAATAAAAATTATTTCAACAAATAAAGTCTATAATACAGGATGCTGCGCCATTATCTATTCATTTAATTTATTTATTTAGCATTAAAAATACAAAAATAACTATACAAATACAAGTTCAGATAATAAGAAATAAATTTAGTATCGGGTATTTCCTCCACGAGCATTAATAACATCTTGACACCGTCGTGGCATGCTTAAAATTAGATTTCTGATAAAATCTTGATCAATATTCTGCCATATTCTATCCAGCGCTACTTTTAACTGTAAAAGAGATTGTGGAGGATTAACTTCCGCACGGACTTGCCTCTTCATACGGTCCCATACATGTTCAATGGGGTTTAGGTCTGGGCTTCGAGCTGGCCAATTCATCACAGGAATTCCAGTGTCTGCTAAATACTCCTGAACAATTCTGGCGGTATGGGGACGCGCGTTATCATGCATAAAAATAAAGTTTTCTCCAATTGCAGGAGCAAAAGGAATTACGTGTTCCTCCAGAATTTCTGTAATGTATCGGTCGGCCGTCAAATGGTCTATAAAGGTTAAGTCCGTTTTTGCATCTAGTGATATTCCCCCCCAAACCATTACTGAGCCGCCTCCATAACTGATAGTATTTTTAAAATTGAACTGGGCAAATCTTTCACCAGGTCTTCGGAAAACTTTTTGACGCCTATCATTACTATACAGACAAAACCGGGACTCATCGCTAAATAGAACATTAGCCCACTCACCTTCACCCCAAGCCACATGTTCCCTAGCGTAACCTAAACGTGCACGTCGATGTACTGGTTCCAATTTGGGGCCTTGTGCTGCCTCGTATGGCCTAAGCTGAACCTCTTTTAACCGATTTCGAATCGTTTGCTTGCAGACTCGCGTACCATATGTATTAAAAAACTGCGTCTGCAACTGAGTGCTGCAAGTGAGCCGTTGTCGTGTACACTGCAGAAGTACAAACCTATCTTGGTAAGGAGTGGTGTTTCTTGGTCGACCTTGTCCTTCCTTTCTTTGGTTGGAGCCTGTTTCTGGATATCTACTTAAAATTTTGCTTATTGTCCCCTGCGTTTTGCCCAAAATTCTAGCAATATCTGCTTGAGAACGACCCTGTTCATACAACCCTCTAGCATAGGAACATTGTTCTGGTGTTAAAAATCGATTAGCATTCATAGTTATTGCTAAGTATGGTAAACTTTATCAATTTTTAATGTCAAACAGACAGATATCATTTACTTACTTACCGTATCCTTGGTTACCTATACCTAATAATGAACTGGTTATGGCTTAAGTAGACTATCATTTTTGTATTCTTAATGCTAAATAAATAAATTAAATGAATAGATAATGGCGCAGCATCCTGTATTATAGACTTTATTTGTTGAAATAATTTTTATTTTTAATTTAGTAATCGCCAAAAGTGATAAAATGTCGCATTGATTGTTGACGAAACGTTATTTCGACGTAATAACGTATTTAGAAGAAATGGTAATTTTTTCTTTACCTAGAGTGGCATGGCATGGGCCAGTGTCTAACGCTGATAGATCTCTAATTGGTTTATTTTAAAAAATAAATTAAATTCAATTTTTATGTTAGATATGTAACATTTAAATTTTTGGAAATTTACATGGATCTAGATTTTATGAGCTACCCCGTACAATAAGGCGTATCAGGACGTAAACTGCTCTGCCCTAAACCCTAGAATCTTATGTCTATCAGTGAGAAAAAAAATTATCAAATTTTGTTCATTATTAACGAAATAACAGCATATTAATTTTGACGTGCATTTTTGAATATTCGATAATTAATTGGCGTAATGTATATATATATATATATATATATATATATATATATATATATATATATATATATATATATATGCGGATAAACTTCTTTCTGCCAGTGGTTTCTCCAAAAACTTGCTGAAATTCCTTTACTTGATAACCAACTACGAAGGCAATTTTTCCCGAAACGCAACTAGAAATTTTCACAATAATCATTTATGGGCATAGGAAAACCTGCACGCAATTATGGACATACATTACCAAGAGCAGTTTGGATTGCCTATCAGGTGGACTATCCTAAAGCCGTTAGGCTTTCTTGAAAGAGATTTACCAATTTTGCTCGAAGATGTGCCTGTTTACACTACACATATTCAAACTGAAGAGGAACTAAGAAATCGTGTTGTTGCGTCCTGCCAAACGATTAAAACACTCTAGGGATTCTTCGAAGTATACGTGGGTCCATGAGCAAGAGAGTAAAATAAAATTGTGCATTCTGGCAGAAGGAGGACATTTTCAGCAATTACTGTGATTTTACAATTCCTGGTGGAGGGATTCTAATGGTTTCGTAAAAAATTGCAATATTTCTTAACTGTATATTTAAGCGTCTTTTTAATTTTAACGATTTAGTGCGCACTTTTTTCAAACTGACAAAGTTTTGAATTTTGTTATGAATTCAAATAATTTCCCCGAAAATGTGAATAAAATAAATTCATTTATTGATAGCCGTAATACATAGCTTTAGAAACATACATTCTGTGTCTGACTGCAGGTGTTACGAGTACGTAGTACGCTCGAATGCTGTGAACATGAAGAAATATTTTGCCAAATAAATTCTAAACCGCGTGGAATAAGAAAATCATGAGAAAAAGTTTTGAGATAAAACAAGGATTTTGAGGGTGCATTAATAGTTCAGGGTCCCCGCGAAAAAAAAAAATGGGGGGGTTTAAAGGGTCATGAGAAATATTTTGCCAAATAAATTCTAAACCGCGTGGAATAAGAAAATCATGACCCTTTAAACCCCCCAAAAAAATTTGGGGGGTTTAAAGGGTCATGACCTGAGAAAAAAATAACTCCCTGAAGATTATTTTAAGATCCAAGCAGACCAATTCGTAGGTTATAATAAAATATCATACGTGCCAAATTTCAGTCTATTATCTTGAGGACAGCCACAGAAATTAATTAAAAACTAAAAAAAAATTAAATTTTTCCACCATGTATCTCAAAATTTAAGCAGTTTAGGACATACGTCTATTTGGACTTTTAGTCCTAAAATAAGCCAAAGAATCACACCCTGTACTTTTAGCAATCAATTGATAAACACCCTGCTATTATATTACATAAGACAAAGAGCTGCCCTTTTTGTAATTAATGTTTACTTTCATATCTTATCCATTGTGGTGTTCAAATTCAACTAGACCGAAATTCAATCGTGTAAAGTACAATGACGTTGGTGCCGGCGGAAAGATTGTTGCGTCGCCGTCTCTCTCGAGCCTCGTGTGACTTCATCAATGGCTAACTAAAAGTTTTCCCTCCGCCGGCACCAACGTCATTGTACTTTAGGTACACGATTGAATTTCGGTCTACTACAATCCTCAAAATTAAGACTGTTTTAGCGTATGGCATTGAAATTAACGTTTTATTATACACGTTGTTATGAAGTTCACTACATATATTAAAACCGGTGACTCCTTGGATAGTCTACAGACATACCCAAACTGCACATTTTCTTGATTTTATAGAATACCCTATTACCAGCCCATCTTGGGCTCTTGTATTTTAAAGGGGAAACAAATTATCCAGCTACCTCATTTTTTTTCAGTTTTACTGAAAACCAAAAATAGCCCGAATTATTTTTTGTTCCAAAGACGCATTTTACTAAAAATGTGTTTTCAATTTAATAGCAATTTCTTTACTTAATATAGGAAAACATGGAACATACAATCATGAAATAGGTTGGAATTGTAAGCAGAACGCAGAAGCGAAACAAGCTATTTTATATCGATAATACACAAAATTATGACTTCCATCGGGATGGACATATTGCGTTTTCATTTTTAACCTTTTTCTGAAGGCAGAAAGTTTAAGTTAGCAGGAATAACGCTCATTTCATTAATAAATCAATGACTTATTAATGAAATGAGCGTTATTCCTGCTAACTTAAACTTTCTGCCTTCGCTTCGGAAAAAGGTTAAAAATGAAAACGCAATACGTCCATCCCGGTGGTTGCACTAGAGCCTCATATAATTTACTATCACACACATTGAACCCATCTACACAATATTATAAAATTATAACTAAAATTTTTTGATTAGAGCAGGAAGTTTTGTCAAAAAAAAATCATTATTTGGTTGAATACATAATGTGCACGAGGACATCAAAAGCTGCCAGAACCTGACGCTTATATACTTTCTAACTTTGACGAAGACGAGCGACTAACGATAGTGGTCAGATTCGTTCTGATTGGTCAGGTTATGTTTATATGTTATATTGATAGTTTGGAAATTGTGTGAGTAATTTAGCACTTCTAATAAATAATATTATAAATAAATAACTAAAGAGCCTTGTTGTTACTAAATATCGATTTGTCTAGATATGATGTACGTGTTTTTATTTTGTTTCTTGTTAAAAACGTATCGAAAGTTTTATTGTTGAATTTAAATAAATTAACGTTAAAAAATGTTAAGTGTTATGTAACGGTTTCTAGTGCAAGGAAGCAATTCATGGTTTATTAAATTTGAACTGAGAATGATGACAGAGGCCCATTTTACAACAGATAGATAAATTAGTTCTCCCTCTAATATTATTTCATGTTTTTTCTCTCTTGTCCGCTTTCTCTCATACTTCGAATTTTGACAGCTAATAAAAAGTTAGGTCGTGAGAAATGCATGACATTTTTCAAGTCTATCCCATAAGTTGTTTTTGTAGTGTAAAAAACATACCTAAAAAGTTTCTATAAAGTGTTAGCACCTTAAATTTCTCTGTTGTATAAATCTTATAAATATGCGTCTTGCTAACAACTATCGAAAAATTGATAGATTTTTTGAATTGGTCCCCTAAATGAGGTTTTCTAAATTCTAGATGTACCTAAATCGCTTTTAACACGTAAATATTTTTAGTGTCGAATTTAATTTAGTTTAACCCGTAATTGATACACTTAAAGTTTCTAAACCACTCTTATTCGTAACAAATTGAAAAAATACAATGGTCACTGAAAAACATGCTAGATCTTTCTAGAGTATTTGGACACTCACTCTTCTTCTTTTATAACGAAAATACATACGACTACTACTTTTAGCCGTCATATTACTATGAAAATTAAAGGTAAGTATGCAACTCGGGATGCAACCAGGTTTACACCATGTATGTTTGTATATATAACTGCCGCAGATCAACAAAAAACAGATCCATTTAACCAATTTAAATTAGCAATAAATTAAATTATGCGCCACCGCATCCAATCCCAATCCACCTGATTGGTCGAAACACGTACATACGCTAATCTTTGGAAGACCTGTTTCAAATAAATCCGAATTGCAAAATTGGCGGATATGTTAAAATTTGATTCGGTTGGGTAGCTATTTTTATTATTATCATGTGTTCATTACCACTGGTGCGCACCGGTTAAAACAATTGTTGAAAAGCGCCTTCCAGATTATTGTCGCGAGGATCCATTTATGACTATTTTTCTTCAATCTGAATTCATACCAGGATTACCCGGTTTAAATATATACGTACAAGTAGTGAATTTCATACCTAACTCTGTATAATAAGGTAAAGAAACTAAAATATCAGAAAAATAACCATCAAAATGCCATTTTGGTAGTAGGAGTACTTTTCGTCTTATTCTTAGAATTTGCTACATATTGTATTATGCATCAAATCATTGCTTTCATAATGATTATATAGCTTTACACTTCGGAGATAAAGTAGGAAATTGAAACCTGACATAGTATATTACATAACAAGTGTTGAAAGTGACATTTTTCACAAGAGTGGGAATGTTGTCACACGAGGCGACAGCCGAGTGCGATAATCCTACGAGTGTGCGAAAATTACTTTCACACGAGTAATGTACAATACTTTTCCTACGACCAGAAAAATATTTACAAAAAAACCTCCATTTCTGTCTTTTAAAACCCTCACTTTCAACACTAATATTTTCATCAAGTGTGCTGAAAATAAAACAAATGAAATTGACACCATCTATCTATCTATTTAAATGTCATATTGACAAGTACTTTTCAACACACGTGTTGTAAAGTACTTTTCAACACGCGCGTGATATAAGGCACTTTCTCGCCAAGTTAACCGTGCTTTTTTACTCACTTTCATAGGTAAATATCTATCGTCGACCTGAGCAAAGGTTGGGTTGGGTTGAATGTTAACTCAAAACTTACAATCTATATTTTCATATCGCTTGGCAAAAGTCGAATCGATAGTGTAAGTGTTAAATATCATGCCTATTTGATACTAACTCCTTACAGGTATTTTTACTTATTACGTTCAATAATACGTGTATTTTCAATAGGTCTTTTATATGAACTTAGGAATAATAAATACGGTTATTATAATCTTTCCTTTAAAATTTTAACCCTTGCCATTGATGATCATTATTAAAACCTCTTCTAATGTTGGCCTCAAGGACGCACACGATCCCTCTTATAATACTTCAAATGAGAATAATCCCCTTCGCAACAATTTAGAGTATACCACTGACGATAGCGCCAAATTAAACGCTGGAAAAGCTAATTAGAGGAGTCTCTGCGATTTATCATGTCGCATGGCAACTCCCTCTAGTGAGTTTATTTGGTATTTATTAAATGTAAAACATTTAATTTACATGTTCTAGCTTAAAGTGTTGCAGGTGCGCCATAAGAAATAAAGTCTAATGCAATAGAAGGTCACAGTGAATTGTGTTCTGCAACTTTTGAAAAATTCTTATAGGGGTCAAAATACGATAATGGGCCCGTTTCGTGTCCGATGTAAAACACTCAGCTGCCCCGTGTCCCTACCTAATGCCAGCCTATTAAAAATGATGTAACATTATTTGAGCTTTATCCCCACAGAAAAAAAATGGTTATCAAACTAATAAAATGTTACTAAAATACAACAAAGTGGTTTAAAATAGCAAATATTTGATGAATTACGACATTATGCGAAACGGTAGCTGCCACTGTCGCCTTAGCATTTCTGATAATTAAAGCTTTGCAAACGGGGGTAATTCCAGAGACGGCTCTAACCTAGTTGGAAATAAAATTAGAATTCGATGTGAAAATAAAATACAAATATTTATTTACCCACATTGTGTTATTTGAAAGTGCGAAATACGAAAATACCATACAGGGTGTCTGAAAAGTCTCAGCATGGGCAAATATCGTTACTATTAATTAAGATAGAGACACCAAATTTGAGTTGTATCTTATTGGTTAATAAATCTACTTTTTTATGTAATTTGACTTTCACCATCCCCTTGGGGGGTTACGCTAGGGAGTTGAGGTCAAAAATTTTAAATGCAACCCTATGCCGTGTGGTACCTCATTTTAAAGGTCTTTTCTCAGATGTTAGTTCTTGGCAGAGTTCCAAAACGGACTTTATTACTGCCAAGAAGTTCATGGTGGCCATTCTAAACAACTTTTAACGTAATAAGTAAGGCAGTCACTGTTGGTCTGTTAACAGAGGCGTCGATGTCGAAAATAAGTACATACGGTATTTGACAGAAATAATTTAATTGATGGGCGTTGCCGTGATTGTGTGAAATAAAAAAAAACGGTTCAGTGCAAGTTCGACTCGCGCATAGAGGGCTCCGTGAGACATACAAAATTGTGAATTTCTCACACGACGCAAAAGTCTCAATAACTATGGTAAGGCTAATGCTTGAATAAATAAGAAGAGGCGGCCATGCCGGAAATAAGTCAGTGCGTAATATAACTGATTAGTATGGCTGGCACGGTTGGTCACAATGTCACATAGTTAAGAATGTTCAAAAAAGTAAGGCGTCATAAAATCGTAAAAATATGTGAAATACGTAGTTGCAGTTTTAGAGATATATTCTTGAAAGTGGGTAGGTTTGAATGTAGACACCAAAGTACATCCCCTGGAATTTCGTGCGCATGTCTAGCCCTCTTAGCTTGCTCGTGGTACGCGTTTTAGATCACTGCGCAGATAGCAAATAACGAAAAATAAAGTCGAAATCAACTTGGGAAAAAGTTATAAAGTTAAATACATAGTGGTACCTTGACTTTTGGGAACATGTCCTTAAAAGTGAATGGGTTCAAATGTAGACACCAATGTCCATCTCCTGAAATTCCGTGCGCATGTCCAACATGCTCGGTTTCCGCGTGGTACGCATGTTGGTCTACTGCGCAGATGGCAAAAAACGAAAAATAAAGTCGAAAAAAACTTGGGAAAAAAGTTATATCTAAAGTTAATTACGTAGTGGTACCTTGACTATTGGGGATATATTCTTAAAGTGAATGGGTTCGAATGTAGACACCCAAGTACATCTCCTGAAATTGCGTACGCATGACTAGCACGCTCGGTTTGCGCGAGGTACGCATTTTGGTCTACTGCGCAGATGACAAATAACGAAAAATAAAGTCGAAAAAAAATTGGGGAAAAAGTTATAAAGGTAAATACGTAGTGGTACCTTGACTATTGGGGATATATTCTTCAAAGTAAATGGTTTCGAATGTAGACACCCAAGTACATCTCCTGAAATTGCGTACGCAAGTCTAGCACGCTAGGCTTGCGCGAGGTACGCATTTTAGTCTACTGCGCAGGTGGCAAATAACGAAAAATAAAGTCGAAAAAAACTTGTGGAAAAAGTTATAAAGTTAAATACGTAGTGGGACTTTGACTATTGGGGATATTTTCTTAAACGTGAATGGGTTCGAATGTAGACACCCAAGTACATCTCCTGAAATTGCGTACGCATGAGTTATGTCGCACAATAACCACCATACCTGCTGTATAGACATTATTAAATTGCAACCGCAGCATATATTTTACTTTTATTGTTTTACAGTTCAGTCAGAGTTTAGCATTCGTAACGAATAAGACATAAGCTGTAAAGCACTAATTTACGTATTTTGTAAACTTCATAAATAAAAACGCTTTTTAAAAACAGATTTCCTGGTTTCGATAAGTTAACTGGCGCAGTCGGGTCGGATCGATAGAATTGATTTTGTATCGCACATATCAATTTCGGAAACCGATTAATCTATCGAACGGACATTGTGACTCTTTGACTTGTGGAGGTGTGTGTTATACAGAGTGGCTTCTCAAACATCAGAAACCCCAATCCATTGTGGAACTGTGCAACCCACCATCTTCAGCGAAGACCGCGGAGAAGGAACAAGAATAGTCCTTTTCGCAAGAAGATTTTTGGTTGGTTTCAGACAAACATTGCTGAGTCATCAATTCTTCTTATAGACCGAAATGCCAAGGATAATCTACCTAGTTATGTAAGTGTAATTTTAAATGATAAATGTCTGCCGATGATTTGGTAAACCCTTTAAGCAATTTAAGTTTAAATATAGAACCTTCAGCGGACTCTGACTCCACTTCCCATCCTCAACCGGAAGTGTCTTTACAAGAATCGAAAGATATACAAAATTTAATAAATTATTTATGCGATAGCAATACAAATTCTAGTCTACAAAATAATTTAAACTCTGAAACAAATTCAAACAATAATTTACTTTTAAATCGTGAAAATATGGCTAACACATTTAAACCCGAATATTTAAATTGTGTTCCAACATTTGACGGGAATCCCACAGAACTAAATAGATATTTAGCAACCTGTGAAACAATAATAACTAATTTTTATGATACTGCTAATCCAACGAGCTTTCAAAATGTTTATTTATTAAATTCTTTGATTGGTAAACTTACAGGCAATGCCCGCCTGGTAATTAACATTCAAAATGTTACAAATTGGGCTAGTGTAAAAGCAACACTTTATCGAAATTTTGCAGATCGCCGAGACGAAAGTTGTCTTAATAGAGATCTAGTTATGTTAAAGCAATTACCAAATGATTCACCCCAAAATTTCTATGATAAATGTCTAGAATTACTTAATTTATTATGCAGTTACGTAGATGCACATGAAACTGAACCTGCAGCTACTGTAAAACGAGAACTTTACCAAAAATTAGCACTTAAAACATTCTTATCAGGTCTTAGGGAACCTCTAGGAACCACTATAAGATGTATGCGTCCAAGCACATTATCAGACGCAATACAGTATGTAATTCAAGAAGGAAATATAAAATATTTTCAAAATCACTCATCTCAAATAAAAACCAACATAAAAAATTTGGGAACACGTCCCACCAACTATCACCAAAATTTTAATCATAATATGCAAAGGTTACCCATACCGTTTAACTCGCATAATAATAATAACCAATTTAGATCGAATTTTCCTTCACAACCTGTAACAGTTAGGCCAAACCAAAATTATAGGCCCCCACAAAGATTTTTAACCAACTCTCAAGTATTTGGTAAACCAAAAAATGTCTTTAAACCCGATCCAAATAAACCAGTACCTAAGGCAACACCAATGACAGTGTCAACCAGACAAACGTTTAGGGCTAATAATAACGATAATACTAACTATAATAATTATAACAGAAACAATTATTTTGCAAATCAATCCAATCAGCCACCTAGGTATACATTTGAAGAACTATATAACACAGATGCAAATCCATATTCTACAGAAACAGAATATAACTCATATGACGAATATCAAAATGAATGTCCTAACCCTGACCCACCGTACGATTCTCAATATTGTGAATACCCGATAAATAGTTACTATAATGAACAAGACGACTCACAGTTGCAAACTGACGAAGATGAGTCACCCGTAAATTTTCAAGTAGACCCGCAGAAGAACACGGATATTTGACAAATCAAATAATATCCCTTAATACGACCTATACTAGTGAACTATCGTATATAGTATTCCCTGAATATAATTTAAAATTTTTAATTGATTCAGGATCGATAAAAGCATTTATAAATCCAAATTTAGCTTTTAAATATTTCCCAAATTGTATAAAAATGATCCATTTATTGTATCAACTGTTTTCCAACAATCATCACATCAATATAGTGCAATGATCCCCGCATCTAAAATATTTAATTTACCAGAAAAAACAAATCTTAAATTTTTCTTATTCAAATTTCATAAAGTATTTGATGGACTAATAGGTCTTGATAATTTAAACATATTGCAAGCAAATCTAAATTTTGACAAAGGATTTTTAATCACCCCGTATGCTAAAATAAAATTATCTTTTCATAAAACGCAAACTGAATTAAATTGCATTACTATTTTCCCTAGATGCCAACAAATTATAAAAGTTAAAACTTCTATAAAAAATGGCGAAATAATCATTCCTCATCAAAAATTTCACAATTGCGAAATTCCTGAATGTTTAACAATAGCACGAAATGGAAAGGCTTTAACACCTATTTTAAATAATACTTGCGAGCCTATAACGTTAGATTTTTCTGAACCTCTAGAAGTCGAAAAATTTTGCAAAAAAGATTTAGAGAACATTGACCTTAACAATTTTGACGATACCACTAAAAATAAATTGGACCTTTCACAGATACGTACAGACCACTTAAATGTCGAAGAAAAAAATGCTATTTTAAAATTATGTCACAAATTTTCAGATATATTTTACCAGGAAGGAACACCCCTGACTTTTGCACACAAAATAAAACACCATATCAGAACCACTGACGAAATCCCTGTTTATACGAAAAGCTACCGTTATCCTTTTATTCACAAAAAAGAAGTCGAGAGCCAAATTAACAAAATGCTCAATCAAAATATTATTCGACCTAGTAATTCGCCCTGGTCATCCCCAATTTGGGTAGTACCCAAAAAACTAGACGCTTCTGGCAAGCAGAAGTGGAGAGTAGTTATAGATTTTCGTAAGATAAATGAAAAAAGTTTAGACGATAAATACCCGTTACCGAATATTACAGACCTTCTCGATAAATTAGGTAAGAGTCAATATTTCACCACACTTGATTTAGCCAGCGGATTTCATCAAATTGAGATGAACCAAGATGATATTCCTAAAACTGCTTTCAGTACCGAGAATGGACATTACGAATTTTTGCGTATGCCATTTGGGCTTAAAAACGCCCCCGCGACATTCCAACGTGTCATGGACAACATACTACGTGGAATTAATAACGAAATGTGCGCTGTATATCTCGATGATATAATTATCTTTTCTAGTTCTCTTCAAGAACATATTGTTAAGTTAACCGAAATTTTCAAACGACTAAGAGAATCAAATTTCAAAATTCAATTAGATAAATCGGAATTTTTAAGAAAAGAAGTAGCATACTTAGGTCATATCGTAACACCCGAAGGAGTGAAACCTAATCCGGATAAAATCGCCGCCGTTAAATATTTTCCATTACCTACCACAACAAAACAAATTAAAGGATTTTTAGGTCTTCTCGGTTACTACCGACGATTTATTAATAACTTCGCGAAAATCACCAAGCCATTAACGCAATGTCTAAAGAAAGGTGCTAAAATAATACATAACGAAGAATTTACTAGTTGTTTTGAAAAATGTAAAAATTTATTAATGAATGAACCAATATTACAATACCCAGATTTTAGCAAACCATTTAATTTGACTTGTGATGCAAGTAGCGTTTCCTTGGGATGCGTTCTTAGTCAAGGACCAATAGGTAAAGACTTACCAATTGCTTACGCGTCACGCACTTAAAACGATTCGGAACGAAACTACTCGACAATCGAGAAAGAATGTCTTTGTTTAGTTTGGGCTACGAAATATTTTAGTCCATATTTATACGGAAGAAAATTCAATATAGTCACTGATCATAAGCCGTTACAATGGCTATTCTCACTAAAAGACCCTGCTTCTAAATTAGTTAGGTGGAGGATCAAATTAGAGGAATTTGATTACAAGATAATTTATAAAAAAGGCAAATTAAACACAAATGCCGATGCGCTATCGCGAATTGAACTCCATACTAAAGAAACAAAAAACACTTTTGACCTAGGACAATATACGAACGACGTAACACAGTACTCTAGGCAAGATCCACAAACCAGTACTCATAATGACATAAATATACAAAATGATAACGACAACCTAGATCAAATATCAACCTTAGTACAACCTGACAATGAACCCGTAGATATCACTAACGAACCAGCTGACGATGACGTCACGATACATTCAAACGACACAGAAAACCCCATTGTAGGCATTCCTATTGCTGAAATACCAGTAAATTATGGAGCTAATCAAATTATTATACAGGATGTATTACATTCTCCAGCAAAACCTAAAACGACAATTTTATTCGAAAAGAAACGAAGAACTATTGTTCAAATCTCTAAAAATAATTTTGAACAAGATATTATTAATTTTACTAAAGAAAATATTATCCCTGACAAACAATATCATTTATACTTTGAAAATCACATACGAACCATTCTGCGAAGTAATCAGAAAAACTTTTAAGTGGCCGTCTATAAAATTCAAACGCTGTCTAACTAAGCTAACTGACGTCACAGATAAACAAGACATATCAGAAATCATTCAAAATTATCATGAAGGTAAATCTAACCATAGAGGCATAGATGAAACCGAACAAAAAATTAAAAATAAATATTATTGGCCGAATTTAAAAAGTTCTATTCAAACTTACATTAACGATTGTGAAATTTGTCAAATCAGCAAATATGACCGCAATCCTGTTAAAATGCAAATGAATATTACACCTACGGCAACAAGACCCTTCGAAACTATTCATTTAGACACCTACACCTTAAAACAAACAAAATTTTTAACAATAATTGATAGTTTTTCTAAATATGCACAAGCATACCCATTAAAATCTTTAAATGCTACAGAAATTGTAGATAACCTTTTATTTTATTTTTCACATCATAAAATACCAAAACAAATAATAGTTGACAACGGAACCGAATTTAAAAATTCGATAGTCACAGAACTTTTACAATTACATAAAGTAAAAATACATTTTTGCTCTCCTAATCACGCACAGTCTAATGGACTTATTGAAAGACTACATTCGACACTTTCAGAACATATACGCTTATTAAATAATCAAAATTTTAATAAAACGCCTATTACACAGAAAATGATCTACGCAATATTAGCATACAACAACTCAATACATACTTCAACAAAACTTAAACCTATAGATGTCATAAATGGACATATTACAGACGACAATCCTTTTGATATAAATCTTGAACAATTATTACTTAGCGACTATGTTAATGACCATAAAGAAAAAACAAAAGTATTGTATTCCCAAATAAACGAAAAATTAATATCTTGCAAAGAAAAAGTAATTGGCCAAATTAACGAAAATAGGGAAACACCCGAAATTTTTACTCCCGAAAAAGATGTCTATGTGAAAAAACATATAAGACAGAAAAATGCTGACAAATTCTGCAAACCAACAAAGTTAATTTCTGTGAATACAAAGCGCAAAACTGCAAAAACAAACTCTCATGAAAAGGTACACCTTATTAATATAAGACGTCCTCTGAGAAAGAAGTACAGTTTTAATAATTCTAACTAGTATTTTTATTCTCTCGTTTCAGAATTCTTCAAATAACATTCGGATATGAAGAAAAAATTACCGTGAGAAACATAAACGACAACCCCGGATTAATTCCATTTAAATTAGGTAGTGCCAAAGTCCAAGAATTTACTTATACGTTAATACATTATTACGACATTAGTCTAATAATTACAGAAATTAATAAATTGCATATTAAATCAAAAAATATATCAGAGACAGTTAATTCTCATTTAGAATATTCTTTTGAAGCTTCGAATTATTTTAAAATCTTAACATTAATACAAGATAGGGTTGAAACAAAAATAAAAGAAATAATTCCGCATCCAAACAGATCAAAAAGAGGCCTAATAAACGCATTAGGATCAGTTTTCAAAGCCGTTACTGGTAATTTAGATGCATCTGACGGAGAAAGATATGAAAAACTTATTACCGAACTCCAAATTAATCAAAATAAATTAGCTACCAATATTTTGAAAGAAAACTCTATATCATTAAGTGTTATAAAGAAATTTAATACTACTATAAGAGAAATAAGTTATAATGAAAAATTGTTGGAATCCAAATTAAATCAAATAGGGTTTATAGTACAAAAAACTACTTATAGAGAAAATTCAAATTTTATTAAAGATGTTTTAAATCAGATAATCAATATATACGAAATTATCGATTCTACTCTGCAAGATATAGAAAATTCTATTGCTTTTTCTAAGCTAAAATTAATGCACCCTAGCATTATAAGAACTGAAAATCTTTATTTCGAACTATTAAAAATTCAAAAGCAAATTGGTAAAAATCAAATGCCTTTGGAAATAACTTTAGAAAATACCTTAATTTTTGAAAAGTTGATAAAAATAGATTGTTTTATTTTAAACAATAAAATCACGTACCTTTTACGTATTCCTATAACCTACCCTGAAACATTTAATTATCTTCACCTCTATTCCGTCCCTGTACTGAGAAAGAGTCTGTTTAAGGTTATTATACCGCGAAATAAATTTTTGGTAAAAAATGAATTACACTACGCATATCGAGGTCAAGAATGTCAAGAGATCAAGTCCCAGTTATTCATCTGTGATAGAATGGACTTAGAAGAAAGTTCAAAAAACCACCCTTGCACAGTTGAACTTTTGGACTCCAGTCGAGCCACCTCCACTTGTCGACAAATCGAAGCTAAAATTACACAACCAATCATCAATCAGTTAGATGTCGCTGATAAATGGATTTTTATACTGCCCAACCAAGAAATTGTCAAACTTAAGTGCAACCAGCAAGAAGAAAGCCAAAAATTGTTTGGTACGTTCTTAATTGAAATACCCAATGGTTGCCTAGTCAATGTGAACCAGCAATCAATAATTAACAATCAAAAGCCAATATTAAGAAGCAGTCAACCAATACTGTTTCCTAATTTTGATAACAAAATCGACTTAATGCTGACCCTTAATCTTAGCCTTCATCTACAAGAAATCAAACTAGATGGACTTTATGAACTTGAAAACGAAATTCAAGACAATCAACCCCAATTATTCTTCAGCAATTTATCAGAATACCCAAGTATCTGGACTATTATGGTTTACGCAATTTTAACCCTTTGTGCTATATACTACTGCTATAAGAAGAAATGGTTTTTAAGGCACAAAAAGAAGACAGAAAAAAGAAGAAAAGAAGAAACATTGGAACTTCAAGATGTTCAACTACCCCGTTAACCGTGAAGTTGAATCTCCGAGGGGAGGAGTTATGTCGCACAATAACCACCATACCTGCTGTATAGACATTATTAAATTGCAACCGCGGCATATATTTTACTTTTATTGTTGTGATAGTGTTTTACAGTTCAGTGAGTTTAGCATTCGTAACGAATAAGACATAAGCTGTAAAGCACTAATTTACGTATTTTGTAAACTTCATAAATAAAAACGTTTTTTAAAAAGAGATTTCCTGGTTTCGATAAGTTAACTTCTAGCACGCTCGGTTTGCGCGTGATACGCATTTTGGTCTACTGCACAGATGTCAAAAAACAAAAAATATAAAAACGACAAATGAAGAAGTAAAGTTGGAAAAAAGTTAGAAAAAAGTGCCCCACAAAACAAAAAATAGCAGCGCAGACTGGTACTGTATGGCACAAGAGGTCGACAAATGTTCGACTTGTGCCCCGCCCGATTATACGATTTACGATTTATAATTTTTATAGGCTTGTCATTTAAAAATGAATTAAAATACGGGAGTTGCGGTAAAATGTTTCTTTTTTGAAGACTTTTAAAAGAAGAGGCCACCCGGCATAGGTTTGCATTCAAAATTTTTGACCTCAACTCCCTAGCGTAACCCCCAAGGGGGTTGAAAAAGTCAAATTACATAAAAAAGTAGATTTATTAACCAATAAGATACAACTAAAATTTTGGTGTCTCTATCTTTATTAATAGTAAAGATATTTGCCCATGCTAAGACTTTTCCGACACCCTGTATGGTATTTTCTTATCTCGCACTTTCAAATAACACAATGTGGGTAAATAAATATTTGTATTTTATTTTCAAATCGAATCCCAATTTTATTTCCAACTAGGTTAGAGCCGTCCCAGGAATTACCCCCGTTTGCAAAGCTTTACTGATAATGCATTTCTGGAAAGCCAGTTAGTTGTATGTATGTGTTTGGGGATAAGTAACTGTTTTTGTTTTAATAGACGTATTTTTTAAAATTGTTATTTTAATATTATAAAATATATTTTTTGGTCATAACGCCGGTCCCGACAAATATCTAGGCTAACGGTTTTGTAGTTAAAATCAATTTTTCATTGCAAATGTTAAAAAATGGACTATTACAATTTATTCGATAGTAATTATTACTTTAATAGTCTAAAATTCTGAACAAAGAATATTATAAAAGCCGTAATTTTCGATATTCAGTTTCTCGCAGAAAGCGAACATGTGGTTCAACATCTGGGGATAGGAGAGATCTAAAATACCAGAAAATGGTAATAAAATGGCCAAATAACAGATATAAATATTTGTTTTCAAAACTCACGTAAAGGCGAGATTAAAACTTTTAAGAATTTTTGTCAGTAACCGCTTTACGACTAGGGGAAATAAATACAAATTTTGGGATTATATTTCTAGACCCTAAAATGCCGCAAGACCTCCAACGTCGTTTTATGCCGCCAAATTTACGGATGTAATTATCGACCCGTTTCTCTAATGGTAGAAACATCC
This sequence comes from Philopedon plagiatum, assembly GCA_963971165.1. Classification (NCBI taxonomy): domain Eukaryota; kingdom Metazoa; phylum Arthropoda; class Insecta; order Coleoptera; family Curculionidae; genus Philopedon; species Philopedon plagiatum. The sequence goes on from OZ020189.1 coordinate 93,486,572, forward strand.
GGAAAATGTCGATTATTGCTTGAAAATTGCAATATATACTCTCATAACCTATGTGATCAAAGTGATTTTTTCCTATTTCACACATTTCAAAATGCATATTTAAAGAAAACAGATAAGTAGCTTAAATAACGGTGATTAGGTTTTTTTCATCACTTTGAAAGTTTAGTTTAAGCTAGTAATATAGATATTTCATACCTGTATATATATTATTATCGGAGAGAGAGAGAGCAAAAATATTATAACTAGGTAATTTCAATAATTTCATTAAAATTGGGAACTCACCGTGACATCTTGTGCCAAATAGCTGAAACTTAACAAATTGTCTTTCCGGACATGAAAACCAATAAAATAAAGAAATCTCTAAAGTCGCTTCTTTTAATTGGTCAGAAACTTGAAGGACGTACTCTCAGCAGGATAACGAGAGCTATCAGGGTAAAAAGGGTAGTTTCTATGGGGATGAATTAAGAAATAGGTGGTACCAGTAGCTTTCCTCTAAGTTAACGGGGATATTCAAAAGCAGTTCATAATCAACGTCCGATCTAACTATATCTCTCTTTTAGTGTTCTAACTGTTGATCAGTTTCTCTTATAAAAATTGCGCTCTTAGTTACTTTCTTCCAAATTTTATATAATCTTTTTTAGAGTGTAGTGAATATTTTTGGGTAAGTCAATTGTTTCGGGTCTGACCAACCCGAGTGGGGGGATTTTCAATCTCTGTAATTCGTGGGGATTATCAAAAAGCCTAGAATTTTCTTTAAAGTTTCACTTTTCTTTTGACTTATAATTTTATCCAATTAGCATTAATAAAATGTATTCTTTCATATTCATTTAAGTAAACGCCTGTCTATATCTCTTCTCCTGTTTTAATTTAATCCAAATTAATTATGTTATTGTACATTAGTTTTAAGTTTACCTTTGTAAAGTCAATTTCTATTTTATTCTTGTTAATAGAGTGGCGGTGCATGGTTTTTGAATAGGGGGGGGGTGCAAAGCAGTTGTTAGTGGGTGGAGCAGGAGGGTTAAAGGTGAGGAGTGAAAAGCGGCGAATGCTGCCTTGCACTATTTTTTTTTTCAAAACGTCATAAACACCGTTGATTTTATTTCTAAATCGGGTGTTGGACGACCCAACATTTTGATTGCAACTTTTTCTTCAAATGGAACAGTTCTATTTTCTAAAATATACTTTTCAGAATTCATATTGACAGTGAAAATACCGAAAAAACAGAAAACAAGATAAACTATTTAACGGGAAAGGCAGAAAGGCTGCAGAAGTTTTGAGATCGAAGCACGTGTACTATGCCGACCGTTGTCATAGCAACCACAGATTTATTCGCAATCTGATTGGTTATCGAGCATCTCGTCGTTTTGCGTGACATCATCTCGCCGTTGTTCTCAAGCTGCGACCGTGCGGAAGTAAGGATTAGGTTCGCGCTTGATCCACCGTTCAGATTATAACGTGGACTTTTGCCAAGGCCAAGGTACTCCAAACTACCTTCCAAGTAATAACTCTGCATTATTTATTTGTGCATTCGCTGGCTCTATAATTTACGTTACGAGGAGAGTTTGAACAGTTTTTTGATGCTATGAGTTGCTTTAATGAGATAAATATTTTATTTATTTATTTTATTTTATTACTTTAGTTGGTAATTTCATTGGGAGGTGCGAGACTCTGCGCCCTCTGGCAGTAGCCGCCCCTGAATAGAGTTTAAGTGTTTTGAGACACAAGCGTTTTATTTGCTGAACACAAGAGGCTATAATTCATAGCAAGCATTATCTAAGAGCTAAGATTCATTAAAGGCGAAACTGATATCTCGGGTTAAATCGCGGGTCGCGAATCGTAAGTCGCGCGTTTCAGTTCCTGACGAGTTCTGACAGAGTTTGCTGTCGAGTCTACACTTCATTATTTGGTCAAATTTGGTTTGGTAAGAGTTTTATATTTACCAACACTCTTTATTAACTTGATCCTTTTGCCTCCGAGACAAGAATCTTCAAGAGTGCCTTGCCATCATAATTTCGATTAATATAGGTAGTTCGAAATACCATCTTTTATGTCACAGACATGATTAATTAATTAACTCTACCATATTCTTCATCTAGGTCCTGATTTGTGACACAAAATTAACAACTACTAGCTCTATAACCTAACCTATTTGGTCGTTTATCTTCAAACGTGGTTTTAAGACGAACACGTAACGCCGCACATAGGGGTATTTGAGCCAAAAACTTGGCCAAAATTATTTATTGGTATTTTATGTTTCTAGAACCCTTGAACATTATATCTGTAACGAAAAAATTTTTTTTGTAGGTATTTGTAAAAATAAAACACGTAAATGGACAATCAGTGATTTATGTTTAAATTTAAATGTCTACCTTGTTACAAAATAAAAAAAAATTAATAACAAGATTCGTCTCATCGTTCCTCATCAGATGCCCCGTTAGATGTTTCAGGCATGCCACTTTCTTTTTCACCTAGCCCTTCAACACTCAGGCTAGGGAAAGCAACATGCAAGGTCTCCTGACTAAATGGTTTCGTAGATTTTTTTGATTTCGGTCTTATACTGCTTATAAGTGGCTGCTAACATAATAAGTAAAATATGTCGAATTTCTTCGACAGTATAAGTGCACCACTGTACCACCTCCCTATATTATCGTACAGTGGTGCACTTGTACTGTCGAAGAAATTCGACATATTTTACTTATTATGTTAGCAGCCAAAAGTTTTGGAGCAACGTAGGTACGTAACAGTAGTTTGGCGCGAGCCACTACATCTTACCCATCCATTTCGAACGTTTGGATATAAGGTCTCTTATTGATTCTCGTCAAATTGTGGTCTGTTCGTCAGCCACTCTGGGTGTGAGCCTGCCTGATGAAGGGTAAGGGCCCAGAAATCGCGATAGCAGGAGGGCACCCGGACCAGAATCAAAAAGAATAATCCTTCTAATTTATTTTGTCATTTTACGGTCTTGTGTTTTGCACTAGCGAAAGATAAAGCTTTTGCATTTACAGAACAGACATATATATATATATATATATATATATATATATATATATATATATATATATATATATATATATATATATATATATATATATATCGTTCTTTTAGTCAGGTTTGTGGGTCAAATACCCCTATGGGCGCCGGTCCTTCCTGTAACGACGGTCTCTTTAGTTAATATATTCTAGGGACCTTCGGCGTCGCGTCATTGGCACGAAAATTTGGAAGGACTCGGATTTAAATATGAAAATTTAGCATTGTATGTCATGAATGTAAAAAATCAGTTTAGAACAGCAAGAAATTTCTGTTCTTTCATTTAATTATGTCTTGTAGAATTTGGATGACATTCACAGTAACGATCGTCCTCTGTTCCGTAACATCAATCCCTTTGGAAAAATAACGACGGTCACCCTATTTTTAAAAAATTCTTTTATATCGGCTACTGTGTGCGGACACTTATTTTATTGACTTTGATATGTTGCAAATAAAGAGTTTTCAGCAAAAAGAGTTTTGAAAATTTACTTAAATTTTTCTGAAGAAAAGTTAGTGAAATGACCCATTATTGTATTTTGACCCATATACAGTGTTGTTATCGCCAACCTAGTGGTGATATTGATGTACTTTTAGATATATTACTTAAGTATTGTTTTATCAGAACGGACTCAGCAGTAGCAGTACTTAATACTGGCTTTATATAAGTTATAAGATGTATTTAATTATTGTGAACTAACAATGACAACATCAGACCCAATATGAATTTATACCTATATAACGGAGCATGTTAGGATTGTGTGGTTTAACATATATGTATTGACTATGCAGCTACCATGGATTTATTAGGACTGGATACGGGATGATTTCACATTCTTTGAAGCCAAAACAAACCATTCTAAACGACACTGTAAACACAATTTGTAAACATTGGCCACATCTTATTTTACCTTGTATTTTTGTACAAGAAATAGGTTAGAAGCATCACAAGATTTACTAAAAGTAATAAAAGCCCTAAAATATTTTATTTTTCTGCTAAATAATAATAAATTTAAGTTAAAAAGGTTGTATTATTTATAGGTTATGTTATTTCTAAAGGTGGTTATTTAAAGTCGCTCCGAGTCATTTATAAATCCATATAAATCTAGACGTCGCACTTTTTCTTTTCTAGTTCATTAGACAAAGACGTACGTGTAACCGAGTGTTCTGACCGAGGTTCAGCCGTTTTCCTAAACAACCAGCACAGACAACAATACTTCTGAGCTCCAACACTCTATTTTATCTGCTATTTTATCTCTTTCTACTACCATTCTTGATTCACTTACGTAGTAATTCGTAGTCTTGTCTATGTTCGTAGTTCGTAAACTGCTCCCCCAAGAGAATAACAAAAACAAAAACAAACAACAAAATATAAGGCTTCACGTTCGATACGCTCACAGTATACGGACATCGAATCCTTATTATAATAAATCCATGACAGCTACTAACTTACCCAAGAACTATTACCAGTGTGTGCTGTTTAATCCACATTTAAGTTATCATGTAGCACATACACTTAACTTTTATGTTAACGTATGCCAAGCGTAGGTTGTTTAGATCCTGGGTGCCATAGGATCGCCAAAATAATGTTTCATTTTCAGAAATATTTTTTTTATCTTCTAACCCACGAAGGCAGCAAGCCTAAGTACAAAGGTACCGTGGGTTGTATATCACGCAACTGACTCACACACCCTGCTGGAAATATCCCTAAGAATTTTAAGAGGGTGTGTGGGGTAGTACCTCCTCGGTCGAGGAAGAATTCTTCTACCACCTTCCTATGATGGTGGTGATAGTGAAACAAAACTGGGATAGCTTGTCGAATTTTAGTCCTGTTGTTGATGAAGTTTGGTATGAGTTTATAAGTGCAATTATATATTGTCATATATTTAGTGTTTTGTGCGAGGATATGCTATTTGAAGTTTATTCGATTTATTATTCATGAGTTGTAAATAGGATGATGGCAGATGATTTTTTACGCACAGAGTTGAATGTTACCTATTGTTATTATGGTATTATTATTATTGTTGCGTATGGTACCTATTTGTTAGTTATTATTTGAAAGTTGCTACGGTAAATGTGTATTAAAGCTGATTATTTCAATTCTTTGTTGAATTACCAGCCTATATTCCTTTATTTTAGAAGTATTAATTAGACTCCTATATAAGTTAAAATGGGGTGAATGTTCTTAGTCTGTCCATTTCCACTTAAAAAATGTCATAATTATGTAACTTTTAATCATTTTCATCGTTTCTAAACTGTGTTCCTTTCCTTTTAGCTGCTGGTAATCACTTTTTGTTTCATGTACTTTTGGAAGAACACAATGACCTCGACCGAGAGTCAGAAACACACCAAGACACGCAGTTCACCATACCTTACCAGTCTGGTCGTCCCATCCATTGGAGGTCTCCGCAATAAGACTTATGGTGCCGCTTAGTCTACACAACTACGCCTAAGGATCAGCCATGCAAATTTCTTGTCACTTACGGCTTAGTACAGCTCAAAGTCCGGATGACCGGACTCTTTGGAGGACCCTCTGCTACATTCGGAATCGGCAACAAAACTAGCCGACTCCATCACCGGGACCCAGGAACCGTGACTACTGAGTCGGATCAATCGCCGTAAATAGTCTAAACCAGAACCAGCTGACGGATGACCTCAACGTGTGGCGCCTAGGATTTGTCGGATTTTGTCGGTGTGTAGGCTATTTTCAGTCTTTAACGTGTTGGAACTCCTTAATACTAGAACATCTTAAAATGTATAAATTAAAGTAGACCAAACTACCAGGATAGTAACCATTTTATCTCTAATTTACTCTAGTTTTATCTTTTTCATTTCGTCTTAAGTGCGTGATACTGAGCCTGTGATCTTCTATAAAAAAACCCTAAATCATGAAAACTATACCTTATTTGTATTCTACAGTTTTATATATCTCTGTTTTGTATGTTTGTGTTTTGTAAATGTGTATACTATAGTCCTCAGATGTATAGATTTTTGAAGCTAGGGGCTAGCTTTTACTGGCGAGGGGAAAATGTCATATTTTCGCATCCTTCCAAATTTTCATACATTTTACTATACTGTTTGTTTTAATTTGGGACACCATTCTATGTGCTACAGTTGCATATCGTTGGCCTTGCAATTATTTCATAAACACTGACCAGTGTATGCTATTTGCATAAACTGTTCTTAAGAGATTCATGTATATAGCATACCAACGCAATGCAAAAGGAGGCGGTACGGTGTTGCGATAGCGGTACTGGTAACACAAACCCTTTAGGTTAAATATTACTCTCGTCGGAAGCTGTCCCTACGCCATTGTACTTGCATATAGTTAAAAATGTAAGTGACTGCGTTGTACCTGTTTAAATGTAAGTGTTTTGGTAAGCCTTTTACCAACCCCCTACGTGACAATATGGTTTAAAACTATTGCTGTCCACATTAAAAACAAATGTTTAATACGAGTAAATCTGGTAATTGGCATAATGATGAACTTGCGCTGAGGAGAAATAAATTGAATTCCCTCTTTTGACTACACAAAAATGTTTCGGCTGCTAGCCGAAGTGTAGAATGTGTATATAGTTTTATTAACAAAAACAAAGAGAAAAATCAAGCAGACCAAAAATATTATTCTATTCTAAACAAATTAATAATGCACCCAATAAAATTAAACAAACTTGAATCACAGTTAATAATTGGCAACTTAACCGAAACAAAAATAATTCTCATAAAATCTTTTAATAAAATTATATGTGATCCCGTAGTAATTGTAGAGGAATTTGCAACGTACTTTTGCGATGTTCCAACAACAAAACTATTAAAACACAGATGGCTTCTTTAGTATAGAATGCACTGTCACGGAGTACTTTTCAAGCACTAATTATAGTATTTTATGCTGTTTTAGATAGGCAAATCATAGAAGCCAATAGTAAACTTACAAAGGTTTTATAAGTCAACCTTTAACCAAACTTATTAATCTAAGTCGGAATTCACAGAAATTCCTAAAACCGTAATGGAATATTTACACAAATTCTTAAATCGTGCTGGTATTACTACTTTCATTTTACAAAACCCTGGGAAATACGGTTAGTGATAGCATCATGTAGTTGGGTTTGACATATTGCAGGCAAGACACCATAGTTTTATCCCGGGTAGATCAGTTGAGGCAGCTACCTTTGATTTCGTAATGTATGTCTACGATCGGATTTTGTTGCAAGTATGCGGTGTCTATAAATTGTTTGACCTGTCTGTCAATTGCATTTGTAAATAAAACATTTTTGGTGCCAAATTGTATGATATGGCTATACGCGGCTTACTTAAAGATTGGCTTAATTCATACACGATTGGAAGGAATATGATTATGAAATATAAGGGTTGCCTATCCAATTTAAAGTCAGTTAAGGTATACCACAGTGATCTCTTTTAGGATCCCTTTGCTGTTCACCTTATATACCAATGGTTTGTTAGAAAAGGTCAAAGCTGACTACATAACTATTTATGCTGACACTACAGTTGTTGGAAATGCAGACAATCGCAGCGAGCTTGGTGATGGGATGAACAGAATACGATGTGAGATGGATATTTGGTGTAGAAAAAATGACCTCATACTTAACAGCGCGAGCGATAAGACAAACAGTCTTATATACAATATGAAAATATCAGTTTATATCAAGATATAATATGTTTAATTGGCACTTTCTTAATGAGTTGTGGGAAAAGAATATCTGATTAACAGTCGTGCGTGACTGTGTTTTTGTTCTTTTTGTGTCTTTTTTATACTTTTGTTTGTTTTAAATTTTGTAGTGTTTCCTTGTTATATATTAGTGTTTCGTTTCATTTTGCGTTAGACAACAACACGGATTTTGTCGGATGAAGTTTCTGGGTATGTACAACTGACCTATTCTATATTAACCATGTCTTTGAAAAATTGAATTGAGCTTTTTAGAATTTTCTAAAATGAAAGCACTTGTTGAGACACTTCATTGTGTACGCCAATGCTTATAACCAAAGGTGACTGCTGGTGCCACGCCGTTTCTCGTTTCAAGACTAACTTTAAGTCAGACAGTCTCTGTTTAACATTGAAGCCGAGGCGAGTAACAAAGCTAAAAAGTAGACTCAAGAATAAGTAATGTTTATATGTTGATGTTAAAGTCCTAATACAGTTAAATACAACAAAAATAATCGACTGGGTTTTGAATTTGTGGTCGTATAACCCGAACAAGCGAGGGGCTTGTACCCCCCAAAAAAATATCGTCAAAACAAAGACGTAACAGCACTTTATGGATGAGCATGGTTTTATTCAGTTTTTGGGTATATACAACCATATTAACCATGTTTGTGCCAAAATGAATTGAGCTTTTGAGAATATTCTAAAATTTAAGCACTCTATGGATAAGCGTGGTTTTATTAATTGGCGTATAATTTTATGACAAGTAATGTTGACATTGGGGGTGTGCGTAATTTGTGTGTCCTTCTCTTTGTTGGGCAAAAGACAATAATTATGAAATTATTATTTAATCTGAAAATTAAAGAAAGCGGTATTTATTAGAAAAAAAAAATACAGACCTTTCCATGCTTGTATGTACAGGGTTATTCATTATATTTTGACACCCACCTACAGCTCTTATTACGAGTTATAGAAAAAAACCTTAAATACAAAAGTTTTAGGTTTTTTCACGTAGTATCTTTTGGTAATAGCGGAAATAAAAAATCGACTTTACAACATTGAAAAAATTAATTGAGTTATATTTTTTTAAATGGAACACCCTGTATATTATTATCTCAAATGAAAGATCTCTTTGTTCTGATTTCAAATATATATAATTTGTTGGCATTTGGTTCAGCCACTTTTGAAATATTTCAGTTTAAAAAAAATACTTTTTCTACGATCGTGCAAAAAGTTAGTACTTTTTGCACTATTTACTGTGCCAAAAGCTTAATTTTTTGCACTAGTGCAAAAAGTAACTTATTTTTTGCACTAGTGCAAAAAACACTTTGATACCCTAATGAATACGAGTATATTAAAGATAAAAATTTTTTCTTGTATATTTGAGTATACGTATCAACGTGGCAACTATAGACACATAGGTACTATTTAATATTCCTCAAAACACCAGTGTTTAATATTAAAAAGATAAAAAAGCTTTACTCCAATTTTAAGTAATCCAAATTGTGCCACTAACAAAACCATATTATTCATAGTAACCTATGGATGGTGTTTGACAGTGACAATTTCCGTAATTAATTTCAAGTTGTCAGTTTAAAACTTAAATTTAATGCATAAATAAAATACGAGCTAGTGTGAATTTAAATCGTAAAAATGTCGAGTTCGGACAGTGATGGTGAGGAAGAAACTATTTGTACTCCTCCAGATATAATTGAGACAGCAAATGAAGCTGCAGCAGATTTATTACCAGAAAAATCTAAAAAAGTCTATGAAATTTGTTATAGACGGTTTACAGACTGGTGCGACACAAAGTTTGTTAAAAACGTTACTGAAAACGTGCTTCTAGCGTATTTAAAAGAAAAATCTGAGATACTAAAGCCATCGACCTTATGGTCAGAATATTCAATGTTAAAGGCTACACTTATCATCAATAAAAATGTGGATATTCGAAATTTTACCAAATTAATCCCATTTTTAAAGAAAAAGTCAGTAGGATTTCGTCCCAAAAAATCAAAAATTTTTACCAGAGAGGAATTTGACAAATTTTTGGTTGAAGCTCCGGATAATAAATATCTAATGATGAAGGTAACACATACAAAATAAATGTTAATTTTTAACTTTATACTTACTTATGTTTTCTTATAGATAGTTGCAATATTTGGCATTGCAGGAGCATGCCGCAGGGACGAGTTGCAAAAACTAACATTAAATGATATTAATGACATGGGCTCTATAATAACAGTAAAAATTCCCGATTCCAAGACAAACAAACCCCGATCATTCGTAATAAGCGGTAAAATTAGATGTTTTAATTTTGTTGAAATGTATCGTAAATATGCATCCCTTCGTCCCCAGTCTACAAATCACACTAGATTTTTTATAAGATATTTCAACGGAAAATGTTCAGTTCAACCTGTTGGTGTAAATACTTTTGGCAAAATTCCAAGTGATATTGCAAAATACTTGAATATTGAAAATCCAATGCAATATACGGGACACTGTTTTCGCAGATCTTCTGCAACATTGCTTGTGGAATCGGGGGCAGACATGTTAACATTAAAACGACATGGAGGATGGAAATCTTCAACTGTAGCTGAGGGCTACATTGAGGAATCAATTTCTAAGAAAACTGAAATAGCGACTCAAATTTTGGAAGGTGAACCAAGTACCAATACCGGAAATTTCACAACAATTCGAAAAAGAGTTTTAAATGAAGAACCTGAGACCTCTACAAGCAAAAACGAAAACAAAATTCAAAAAATTACTGGAAATGAAGTTTGTCCATCAGTTATCATAGTAAATTGCTCTAACTGCGATATTAAAATTGAAATTAACTCGAAAAAAGTAAACAACTAGTTTTGTAAAAATCACGTTAGTTTAAACTGTTTATGTTTTTGTTAGAACTATTTTAATATTCCTTGCATTGTAAAATATTTCTTAAATTGTAAAATACTGTAATAAAAAATAAACCGATCGTAGAAAAAATATTGTGTGTAACATGTGCAAAAAGTATATTTGTTGCACTCAGCATGATTGCAGCTCTCGACTTCGTCTCGAGCTGCAAACTTCATGCATCGTGCAACAAATATATACTTTTTGCACTAGTTACACAAATAACTATTTTTTACACTACAACAATACGTTTTCGAGGCAACTTCATTATATTGTATTAAAGCAACAAACTTTAATGACATGATCTCCAATTGTGGAAAAATAAGCTATAAATTCCAATATATCAAAAGTGGCTGAACCAAATGCCAACAAATTATATATATTTGAAATCAGAACAAAGAGATCTTTCATTTGAGCTAATAATATACAGGGTGTTCCATTTAAAAAAATATAACTCAATTAATTTTTTCAATGTTGTAAAGTCAATTTTTTATTTCCGTTATTACCAAAAGATACTACGTGAAAAAACCTAAAACTTTTGTATTTAAAGTTTTTTTCTATAACTCGTAATAAGAGCTGTAGGTGGGTGTCAAAATATAATGAATAACCCTGTACATTCCAGAGTGTATGATGAACACAAATAAGAATAGATCACTATTTGTAATCGTACTATTAAACCAAAAGAATCAAGAATGTGTGATTTTTTTAAACACACGCCTGTCTTAGCAAAAATAACGCATAGTTTATAAAGAACAAATGAAATCACCAATTATTATTGCGCTTATGAATATGTACACTTTCTTAATGAGTTGTGGGAAAATAATATCTGATTAACTATCATGCGTGATTGTGTTTTTGTTCTTTTTGTGTCTTTTTTATACTTTTGTTTGTTTAAAATTTTATAGTGTTTTCTTGTTATACCGGGTGACCACGAGATTACTGGCCAGCTCGTAATTTTGGTAAGATATAATATTTCGATTTGAAATTTGGGGAAGTCGTATAGTTGCTTTAGATACAGATTTTGAGTGTTCAAACATCCTATATATTTATATAAAACATGTATCATACCCCATACCTATCTTTAACAGTTTTCAAGAAAATGGCGTTTGAAAATTGTTGCATTAAGAAAATGTAGAATGGATACACATAATTAATAATATCAGAGTAGTGCTTGAAGTATCAATTTTTTTTCAAAATATAAGAAATTAGTCATAAATTAAATGTTCAAAGCGTTGACCGTTTTCTCTCAGACGAACTCTTTCTTGAAATTCACTAAGCACATTTTTCATTTGTTGTAGGGGTGATATTATTAACAGAAAATATGGCAAGTGTCTTGTAATTGTAACCATCTTGATTAAATAATTGGAAATTGACATGGTTATGATCATGAACCGGTTCAAATGATCTCCATAGCCGCCTAGATAAAATTGAAAAGATTGAAATTTGGAATGCAGCTAAATTTTTAGCTGTCCATATCTGAAGAACTATCAACTTTAGACTGGGATAGTATATACAAAAATTATAGAGAAAAGTCAGATAAATTAGAACATAGAGTTTAAAGTAGGGCGTTCAATTGAAATTATTGAAGTAATTTGTGCCTGAATATCATATGTTGTATCACTTCCGGTTGCACCGGAAGTGAGATTGTTATGACACAGGCATACAAGGCCCCTAAAAAGAAGTAAGAATAATATATTAAACTTTTCGCATATTCATTTGTTTTATGTTAAAACAGTATAGTTTGCGGCTCTTGCCACATTTTCAAACACCATTTTCTTGAAAACTGTTAAAGATAGGTATCGCGTATGATACATGTTTTATACTTAGAATTGTACGTAGAATCAAAATTTTTAAAAATATACAGGGTGTTTCGTTTAAAATAACAAAGTTGACTGTAATTCCGGTTGAACCGGAAACGATAGTCAGATGTTCGAGCACTCAAAATCTGCATTTAAAGCAACCATACGAGTGTCCAAAATTTCAAATCGATTTATTCTTGATTAACAAAATAACGAGCTGGCCAGTAATCTCGTGGTCACCCGGTATATTAGTGTTTCGTTTTAATGTGTTCTCCCCAATTGCGTTAAGTCCCTAATCAAGTTGTAAAAGGACACTAAAGCGGCTTGAACATCGCGTACCCGTTTTGGCAATATTTATACTATCAGTACAACATTCACCTTGAAAGGGTACTTAAGCATTTCTTTTCTTACTTCGCATTTTCCACCATTTTTCACTAGTTGAGTGATTTCCACCCCCTATGAGAAACACAGTACATGTAAAGTGTTAGTGGCTATGTATAGCGAATATTTCTGAGTATGGCTGAATCACGAGGATTTCGATGGTGTAGTGCATAACTGTTGTAAGTACATAGGAAATACACAGTCACTTACAACATTTGTGAACTACACTATCGATTTAGTGGCCCCCAAAGGTACCTTGCGAAACACCGCTTGAGGGTCAGAGCCAGATCAAGACACCCAGAGGTAAGTCGTTTTAGTGTCCTCTCTTATTCCGCCTTTTTTGTAATGACGCAATTGGAAAGCGCATTTTTTTGTCACTAATCGCCACCTATGGATTAGAAAAAATTCCATTCTTCTCTCCAGCCCACACTGAGCTATTGCCACTTAATTGATCCTTCTACGTCGGATATTTAGTAACTTTCGAAAATACCTTTTTAATGTTTTAACGTTGCATAATAATAAAATCGCATTTTGTTATTTTCTTATAAAATTTAACTATACACAGTTTTTAAGTAAAAATTTCGAAAGCATTGCTAAACTTATTAAAATTTTTTAAATTTATTCATAAGATAAATTTGCATTTTATTATCGCCATTTGATACCTTGTAAAAATAAGTAGTCCCAGCAGTGAACAGTGAATAAAAACGACTCGCTAATCGCTAAGCTTGTTCTTTACAATTTAAAGTCTGGATAGCCTTAAAATAGCTATTAATTATTAACTAAAACTAAGGTATACAGTAAAACTTGTCTATAAGGGCCACCATAAAATTAAGAATAATTGGCCTTTATAGAAGGGTGGCCAGTATTGCCAGGTAACAGTTATTATTTGTACAAAAAAGCTTGCTGCCTCAAGTGCTTTTTGTTTAATTAACGGTCCAGATATTGGAACATTTTTATTTCTTGCTTTGCAGAACCAATTGTAGACGACTTGATCTACTGCCAATCCTCCCGACTTCGGAAATTTCCGCCTTTGTTCTAAATTAACACCATCTTCAAACATTCGTTTTAGTTCAGTTTTATTCCTGATAATATCATTTATTTGGAATTTTCCAACACCAAACTTTTCAGCCAGTTTTCGCGAACCCAAGGCATCCTTTTCACTTTCCGCCATAACATCAATTTTGGCCTTCAGTGACAAACGTTTTCGTTTTAGGGACATTATTAAACACGCTTCGATTCCGAACACGATAACAACTTTACTCTTATCGATCTAAGACACAACTAAAAATATAATGTGAAGATAATCACCATATAACCACTAATGCTATTTGAACCAGGTAAAAAATAATATTGTTGGGTATTTCCACCCTTAATGTTTGCAGAATGTAATCATAAAATAATAGAATACCAATTAGGCCAAAGAAATTCCGGCCAATATGAAAAGGTTGATTTACCTAGAAATAGGTTATAAAAATTGAGGTACGTCTGGCCGTGGCTGTTTTATAAGGGTGTCCATTATCTAAGGGTTTTTATTTACGGGATTTCCTATAAAGTAGATTTTTGTTAGCTTGAAACTGGCCGATAACACAGGTGGCCGATATAAAAGGGTGCCCGTTAACACAAGTTTTACTGTAAGTTATTGAGTAATATAAAGATCAATAATTTTTTTGCAGCTTTATAAAGATGATTTTGTATTGTGTTTTGGGAAAGTTAATCTGTACCCGCTTCTACCACATTGTTCGGCAGCGGCGGCTGGTGAAATTTCAAAGTTGTATATCTCTGTTCCTACTTACGGGACCCGTACCAAATTTAGGGGTTTTACTAGTAAGCCCACTGAAAATGTTTTGGTAAAGAAAAAAAACATTTTGTAATTTGCGAAAAAAAGTTGAATTTTGGGTGTGCCCCTCCTAAGAAAAAAATTAACACGTCTAAGTATTTTATTTATTATTTTTCTAAACAAATTTTACGTCATTTTGTCGACAGTTTTTAAATTTTGAGAGAAAAAATGTGTTAGTAGAAAGTTATTTGAATTTTTTTAAAAATTATATTTTAGGCTTAAAAAATTCAAATGACTATAACTTTCTACTAACACATTTTTTTCCCTCAAAATTTAAAAACTGATATCAAAATAATGTAAAATTTGTGTAGAAAAATAATAAATAAAATACCTAGACTTGTTCATGTTTTTCTTAGGAGGTGCACACCAAAAATCCAAGTTTTTTTCGCAAATTACAAAATGTTTTTTTTTCTTTACCAAAACATTCCCAGTGGGCTCACTATGAAAACCCCTAAATTTGGTGCGGGTCCTGTAAGTAGGAACAGAGATATACAACTTCGAAATTTCACCAGCCGCCACTTGTTGTCTCCAGAAGACAAAAGATGGGAGGATCAATTTTCCATTACGCACAATTTATGAAAGAGTACTTGTAGCTTGGGCATATGAAATATTATCGACTCGTGTGACAGGTCAATTTTTGTCACAGACTCAGTGTTTGTTTTAATGATTAGTTTATTCACGAACGCCTGTTTTCTTAGCTATTGATTTACCTTGATTCAGAAGATCTATTTTCGTTCTTCCGCTATGTGGCCCCCTTCCCTTGCTTTTCAGGCTACCCCCTGGGGGTGTTGATTGCCCTTTTATCTGGTCCGAATCGGCCTAACATGAGCTTGTCCATCTGTTGTGGTCTGCTTTAAAATCTTTCTCTCTTGTTTGGGCCTTGTATTTCGTTTCATTCGCCTTGTTTAAGGTTCACCCTGTGTGTATAGACAAGTTGCCCTTGGTCTTTTGATGCTAACATGTTTAGATAATAAGTTTTGAAAGTCTACTTACTTTTTTTATATGGTTTACATTCCCTCGCGACATTGAATCGCCGTTAATTAGTGGGTTATTGATCACATTGCCTGTACTGTCCTAGTCTCTGCCTTGTTCTTGGGCGTTCTGGATTGTTTAAACGGCATAGGTTTCTTTCAGATTTTGTTTTGATTTCTTTAAAAAAAAATAGTCATTGTCTGGTTAGAATTTTTGGTTGAACTGACAGGTTGACACTGTCAGAGTCTTGCAGTGCTGCCAAACCGGAGGGGTAAAATTTGTACTGTATCGTTAAGCATTTTCGCGTGGGTTTGGCAGGCTTTCGTTGCTATTTTGTTCAGGCCACCGGCGTAGGTATAACTTTCTGTATTTCCGTAACTTTATTATTTCACGCAAGAGGCCTCTGTATGATTTCAGTACCCTTGTTTGGTGGCGTGGCGACGATTGGAGTTCTAAGTTTCGGTGTTTTTTTGCGTTTGTTTCTCAGTATGGAGTCCAAGACTTGTGCGATTATGCAATCGGGGTCATTTGAGGGAGCAGCTTCTAACCCACGCTTGAAATTGGTTGGAATTAAGTAATTCTTGTCGGTGTCGTCAATTACTGTAATGAGTTTCCACTCAAGGTCACCGCCTTTTCTTCCCCCGGGTCATTGGATGTTCTATGCAGCCTCTTGGGCTTGCGCAGATGTCAACCCTTTTGGTTGAGTGGCAGAGAAGGAAGACCGTCCGGCATTTCCACCTTGGTCTTCGAGGAAGATTGCAGAGCAGTGTCGGGTTTCGGCCATTGTGAAGGCTCAATTTTCATGGATTAAGTTCCGGGACTGCGATTTAATTCTTTTAATGAATTTTTGCTTGCTAGGAGCAGCGTTTTATTTGCAACTTCGTTCGATAACATCATATCAGGTGAGCTAGTTTTTTATATAGTTGAGTTTTTTGCGAGTCTGCCTCGTGATGCCACGTGCATGGAAATTTTTATCAATAAGGATCTAGGCGCAAAACCAGTAAATACTGAAATGGCCGGAGACCAACCTATAGTCCTACCAAAACCTAGACCCAAGACAAATCCAAATAAACAAAATACCAAAGGTATTAAAGTAAATTAAAGCCAATCAAAGGCCAATCGCGATAAGGTAAGTAAAGCAAGGAATGAAAAAAAAGTTAACGGAATGAACGCAAAGGTAATCGAAATCACGCAAAGGTAAGCAAATAAATGCCAAGGTAAGTAAATTAACACAAAGGTAAGCAAATTATCGCAAAGGTAAGAAAATTATCGCAAAAGTAAGCAAATTATCGCAAAGGAAAGCAAATTACCGCAAAGGTAAGTAAATTATCGCAAATATATAAAAAAGGTAATCAACCAAAAGTAAATGAAACAAGTAAATCAAACTAAAGTTTCGCAAATCGAGATAAAGAAAATTGGGTTACTTGCCAACAACTAGCAGTGAATCCCACCATAAGCGGTATTCTCAACTTCACAAAATCAGCAAGAGAGAAAGACAATTGTGTTTCTACTCTAAATCCCCAAGGGAAAGACAAAGTCGTACTCGAGCAAAAACACATACTAGTTCAAGTAACCGAAATTTCCAGACACAAGTAGGGAATAATAATAAAATCACGTCAAGGTAGAGAAAATTAAGCCAAATCAAAGTAAATAGGTCTCATCAAGGTAAATACGTCAAATCAAGGTAATAAAAAAGGTCCAATCAAGATGAAAAAAAATAAAGGCTTTTGGCCCTAGTCTATAGAAAAAAAAACCCTTAATAGTGAATGCAGATAAAAAAAAACGATAAAAAAAATTAGGTCCAAAATTAATTAATCACCGCCTTCTAACCAAGTAATCAAACTTAAATTACCATGTGACACACCGACCCCCATCTCGTCTCGCGCCGAGATGGGTGTCTGCGTGAGACTGATAAACGCAAAAAGGTAAGCTACAGCAAATGACCATAAACGTTACTATACGTTACTATACTATAAACCAAGTGACGATAAGGTAAAGATAATCAGGTAATGACAGATAAAAGATAACGAGGCATAAGGCGGTGTTGGCAAGTGAAAGTAGTAAGGCAGCTGAGGGCTTATCTACTACAAACAATAGAAGAAAGGCAGCTGAAGGCTTACCTTGCCACGGCTTTCAGGGGACTCCTACCCCACCTAGTTAACCCAGTGCAGCACTATTCTAAGCGATAGTGTCCAAATCCATCAAGGTTCGCGCCCATAGGGATTCAGACACCATCACGCCCATACTGCAGGGCATGAAAATTGCTCACGACTGAGCAAGGAAAGTAAAAAAAAACAAGAATTTAAACTGGGCCAAAAGTCAAAATTAACGCAACGATAAAAGAAAACTCACTAAAGCCATTATTACCGAAAGAAGAAGGGAAAAAAATTAAATGTAATTAACCAAATTGAAGCTATGGACTCGAAAGTTAATAAATTCAGAAATCAATAGATTGATAAGTAAATTGAAGCAAAATGACACGTAAAACGTAATATTAAATTAATGACAGTAAAATCAACGGAATGTAATAAAGTAAATAATGACTTTGAGTTGCCTAACAATTTATTCACTCCTACGGACCACCAAATGCAGTTTCGGCATATACCGGTTTAAGGTCTTGTACATGCCAAATGCCCTTACTAACACCGTGTTCATCTTCAAGCTCATAAGTACACGTGCCGGTCTTTGCTACGATCTTGAACGGACCTACAAATTCCGGAGCCAACTTTGCGCTATAATACTTCGCTGCATCGGATATACTTTTATTCTTACGCCAGACTTCTTGACCAGGAACAAAGCTTACTGGGCGTCGGCGCAAATTATAGTTATGTCGATTTTTAATACGAGAAGCTTCGATTTTAGTGTGGACTTTTCTAAATAATTGTTTGAAAGCTTCTATTCGTTCTCGAATGTAATTTTGACGCTCAGTTTCTACTTGAGGAACACCCTCAGCATAGTTCGAACCGAATAGCTTGTGTTCCCTGCCAAAATTAACGCAGTATGGGGTGAAGCCCGTAGTTTCGTGTCGCGAAGTGCGAATGGCGCAACCGATAGCAGTTAAATTATCTTCCCAAGTTCGATGGTTATTTTGTTGAACGTAAGAGCGCAACATCGTTTTAATAACTCTATTAACGCGTTCAGTATGATCTGCTCTAGGATAATAATTAGCAGTGTAAAATATTCTAACCTTATATTTATCGCAAAGGGCTTGAAATTCTTTGGATTTCATTTGAGTTCCGTTGTCGCACGTTAAGAATTGAGGAGCTCCGTAAACTAAGAAGATGCCGTCTTCGACACACTTTACCAACGATTTTGCTGTTGCCGATCGACACGGGAATAACACGACGTACTTGCTAAAATAATCGGTGACCACCAAAATATGAGTGTTACCTTGTTTAGAACGAGGTAAAGGACCTATGTAGTCTAGGCTGATGGCTTGCCAAGGCTCTTTTATGTCTGGGCGGTTACCCATTAGACCAGCTGGACGTTTCTGCTCTACTTTGTTCTGAGCACAAGTTCTACAAGCACGGACATAACCAGCGACGTCGGATCTCATTTTCGGCCAATAATATCTCTCGGCGACCTTCCAAAAGGTTTTGAAAACACCCACGTGCCCTGCTGCTGGATTATCATGGCATCGAAGAAATATCTCTTTTCGTTTATCCTTTGGTACTACTATTTTCCAGTAAGTGGAATGATCTGGAAAACTCGGATTGTTTGTCTTGACATATTTAAAGAGATTGCAATTCTCGACTCGCCAACAGGGATATTTATCAGGACGTTCTTCTAGCTTCTGTATCATGCCCTTGTACCATTTGTCTGAGGTGTCAGAAAATGATTGCGACGGTGGTTCGTCAACAGCTGCGATAGAATCAGAAGTCACTGGCACTGACCTGGAAAGAAAATCTGGCACGACATGATCCCGGCCTTTACGATGGATCAGTTCAAGGTCGTAAGGTTGCAAACGAAGAGCCCATCGAGCGAGACGTCCTTGTGGATCTTTTAGATTATGAAGCCATAACAAAGAATGGTGATCGGTTATGACTTTAAAGTGTACACCCTCCAGATAGTGACGAAGCTTTTCTACACTCCAAATTACGGCAAGGCACTCTTTTTCGGTGACGGTTAATTTCATCTCTTGTTTGGTGAGAGAACGTGAAAGATAGGAAATAACTTTTTCCCCGTCATCAAATTGCTGAGTCAGAACTGCTCCTAGGCCATAAAATGAGGCATCAGTCTGTAAGGTAAATGTGCGATTAAAATCTGGACATGTAAGCACGGGAGCTGTGATAAGAGCTTCTTTAATCAAGTTGAATGACTGATGGCACTCGGAAGTCCATTCCCATTTGATATTCTTCCTGGTAAGCCGAGTAATTGGGGCTATGATAGCTGAAAAGTTCGGCACAAAACGCCGGTACCAAGAAGCGGTGCCAATAAAACGTCGAATTTCGGTGATATTTCGTGGAGGTGCTATATTCACAATGGCCAAAATTAGGTCCAAAATTAATTAATCACCGCCTTCTAACCAAGTAATCAAACTTAAATTACCATGTGACACACCGACCCCCATCTCGTCTCGCGCCGAGATGGGTGTCTGCGTGAGACTGATAAACGCAAAAAGGTAAGCTACAGCAAATGACCATAAACGTTACTATACGTTACTATACTATAAACCAAGTGACGATAAGGTAAAGATAATCAGGTAATGACAGATAAAAGATAACGAGGCGTAAGGCGGTGTTGGCAAGTGAAAGTAGTAAGGCAGCTGAGGGCTTATCTACTACAAACAATAGAAGCAAGGCAGCTGAAGGCTTACCTTGCCACGGCTTTCAGGGGACTCCTACCCCACCTAGTTAACCCAGTGCAGCACTATTCTAAGCGATAGTGTCCAAATCCATCAAGGTTCGCGCCCATAGGGATTCAGACACCATCACGGCCATACTGCAGGGCATGAAAATTGCTCACGACTGAGCAAGGAAAGTAAAAAAAAAACAAGAATTTAAACTGGGCCAAAAGTCAAAATTAACGCAACGATAAAAGAAAACTCACTAAAGCCATTATTACCGAAAGAAGAAGGGAAAAAAATTAAATGTAATTAACCAAATTGAAGCTATGGACTCGAAAGTTAATAAATTCAGAAATCAATAGATTGATAAGTAAATTGAAGCAAAATGACACGTAAAACGTAATATTAAATTAATGACAGTAAAATCAACGGAATGTAATAAAGTAAATAATGACTTTGAGTTGCCTAACAATTTATTCACTCCTACGGACCACCAAATGCAGTTTCGGCATATACCGGTTTAAGGTCTTGTACATGCCAAATGCCCTTACTAACACCGTGTTCATCTTCAAGCTCATAAGTACACGTGCCGGTCTTTGCTACGATCTTGAACGGACCTA
This sequence comes from Philopedon plagiatum, assembly GCA_963971165.1. Classification (NCBI taxonomy): domain Eukaryota; kingdom Metazoa; phylum Arthropoda; class Insecta; order Coleoptera; family Curculionidae; genus Philopedon; species Philopedon plagiatum. The sequence goes on from OZ020189.1 coordinate 93,507,543, forward strand.
CAAATTCCGGAGCCAACTTTGCGCTATAATACTTCGCTGCATCGGATATACTTTTATTCTTACGCCAGACTTCTTGACCAGGAACAAAGCTTACTGGGCGTCGGCGCAAATTATAGTTATGTCGATTTTTAACACGAGAAGCTTCGATTTTAGTGTGGACTTTTCTAAATAATTGTTTGAAAGCTTCTATTCGTTCTCGAATGTAATTTTGACGCTCAGTTTCTACTTGAGGAACACCCTCAGCATAGTCCGAACCGAATAGCTTGTGTTCCCTGCCAAAATTAACGCAGTATGGGGTGAAGCCCGTAGTTTCGTGTCGCGAAGTGCGAATGGCGCAACCGATAGCAGTTAAATTATCTTCCCAAGTTCGATGGTTATTTTGTTGAACGTAAGAGCGCAACATCGTTTTAATAACTCTATTAACGCGTTCAGTATGATCTGCTCTAGGATAATAATTAGCAGTGTAAAATATTCTAACCTTATATTTATCGCAAAGGGCTTGAAATTCTTTGGATTTCATTTGAGTTCCGTTGTCGCACGTTAAGAATTGAGGAGCTCCGTAAACTAAGAAGATGCCGTCTTCGACACACTTTACCAACGATTTTGCTGTTGCCGATCGACACGGGAATAACACGACGTACTTGCTAAAATAATCGGTGACCACCAAAATATGAGTGTTACCTTGTTTAGAACGAGGTAAAGGACCTATGTAGTCTAGGCTGATGGCTTGCCAAGGCTCTTTTATGTCTGGGCGGTTACCCATTAGACCAGCTGGACGTTTCTGCTCTACTTTGTTCTGAGCACAAGTTCTACAAGCACGGACATAACCAGCGACGTCGGATCTCATTTTCGGCCAATAATATCTCTCGGCGACCTTCCAAAAGGTTTTGAAAACACCCACGTGCCCTGCTGCTGGATTATCATGGCATCGAAGAAATATCTCTTTTCGTTTATCCTTTGGTACTACTATTTTCCAGTAAGTGGAATGATCTGGAAAACTCGGATTGTTTGTCTTGACATATTTAAAGAGATTGCAATTCTCGACTCGCCAACAGGGATATTTATCAGGACGTTCTTCTAGCTTCTGTATCATGCCCTTGTACCATTTGTCTGAGGTGTCAGAAAATGATTGCGACGGTGGTTCGTCAACAGCTGCGATAGAATCAGAAGTCACTGGCACTGACCTGGAAAGAAAATCTGGCACGACATGATCCCGGCCTTTACGATGGATCAGTTCAAGGTCGTAAGGTTGCAAACGAAGAGCCCATCGAGCGAGACGTCCTTGTGGATCTTTTAGATTATGAAGCCATAACAAAGAATGGTGATCGGTTATGACTTTAAAGTGTACACCCTCCAGATAGTGACGAAGCTTTTCTACACTCCAAATTACGGCAAGGCACTCTTTTTCGGTGACGGTTAATTTCATCTCTTGTTTGGTGAGAGAACGTGAAAGATAGGAAATAACTTTTTCCCCGTCATCAAATTGCTGAGTCAGAACTGCTCCTAGGCCATAAAATGAGGCATCAGTCTGTAAGGTAAATGTGCGATTAAAATCTGGACATGTAAGCACGGGAGCTGTGATAAGAGCTTCTTTAATCAAGTTGAATGACTGATGGCACTCGGAAGTCCATTCCCATTTGATATTCTTCCTGGTAAGCCGAGTAATTGGGGCTATGATAGCTGAAAAGTTCGGCACAAAACGCCGGTACCAAGAAGCGGTGCCAATAAAACGTCGAATTTCGGTGATATTTCGTGGAGGTGCTATATTCACAATGGCCTGCACTTTCTCAGGATCAGGTCTTAAACCTTGAGCGTCTACGATGTAGCCAAGGTATCGTAATTCAGGCTTACAAAAGTGACATTTCTCCTCGGAAACTATGAGTCCTGCATCTCTCAAACGGTCAAAAACTAGGCCCAGAATTCTGAGGTGTTCAGGAAAGGTTCTGGAGATGATAATTATATCATCAAGATACACCATCACGTGATTTTCCAAATCAACGCCTAATACACGGTCCACTATACGTTGCCAGGTGGCTGGCGCATTGGTCAAGCCAAAGGGCATGCGCAGAAAATGATAAAGATTCCTACCTGGAACAGTGAAAGCAGTTAATTCACGTGAGGACTCACTAAGAGGTACCTGCCAGAACGCTGATTTTATGTCGATGGAGCTAATGTAGCGGGCGTCTCTGAGGCGATCCAAAATGGCGGAGATATAAGGTATAGGATATGCGTCTTTCTTAGTTTTTGTATTAAGCTTTCTAGAATCTATGCAAAACCTATAGCTGTCATCTTTCTTGCGTACCAAACACACTGGACTGGACCAAGGACTTTTAGAAGGTTCAATCACGCCAAGTTTCAACATCTCGTCGATTTCCTCGTCCATAATCCTTTGCTTGTATGGAGAAACTGGGTAGTAACGCTGTTTAATTGGCCTAGTGCCGGGTTCAAGCTCAATGACGTGTTCTGCTACCTTGCAGCAGCCAAGGCCAGTACCCATTTCTGCTATTTTCTCCTTAACCAGTGCATTTAAAGTCGCTCCGTCGGTTTCAGATAAAGAGTCGCCATCTATAATGCTGCAAATTTCCGTGGGTTGATCATCAGTGGAAAAATGCCAGACGTCCTGCTTCAAGTCGGGGATCACTTCCATGGATCCCCAAAAGTCGATTCCTAAAATCAGTTGGTGGGACAGTTCTGGGAGAACTAAAATATCGATCACGCGAGTTCTATTTAATAAAGTTGCAGGAACCTGAAAATAGCCCAAACTAGAGCAAGTTTGGCCGTTCGCAACGGTACAATCAGTTTGTTGCCTAATAAGTTTTAATCCCAGACTTTCTAAAATTCGGAAACCCGGTTGACCTACAATAGTGCGTGACGCTCCAGAATCTAATAAACCTAAAATCTTATAACCTAAAATCGAAATTTCTAAATAGGGGCGCTGGTCGCCATGCGCATGAGCTATGATAAAATCTAAAAGGTTTTTATTGGGAAACGAACTGTTGGCGTGTGAATGATTCTGGTTGGGAAGGGAGCTATTGGTTGGTGAAAGGCTTTCATCAGAAGACAAGTTGTTGGTCGACAATAGGTTTTTATAGTGAGCAGACTTGTTAGGGGGTGGATGATTTTTGATGAAAAGAGAGTTATTGGTTGGCAAGGAGTTTTCATCGGGAAGAAAGCTGTTGGTCGACGAAAGATTTTCATTGGAAAGAAAGTGGTTGGTCGGCAAAACGTTTTCCTTGGACAGAGAATGGTTAGGGGATGAATGATTTTTGTGGAGAAGAGAATTGTTGGTAGGCAGAAGGTTTTCATCGGGAAGAAAGCTGTGGCTCGGTGAAATATTTTCATTGGAAAGAAAGTGGTTGGTCGGCGAAAGGTTTTTATTAGACAGAGGATTGTTAGGGGATGAATTATTTTTGTGGGGAAGAGAATTGTTGGTGGGCAAAATATTATTGTTGGGAGGAAAGTTGTTGGTCGGAGAAGTAAAAGGGAGGGGAGCAGTCCTACGACCTATCGACTCTCCCGAGAATCGTTTCCCGAAGAACATTTAGGGCAGTTTTTACTGGTCACATTTGGCGCACCACAGCTGAAACAGTGGATTCTGCGCTGTTCAGTGCACTGGCTATTTCGATGACCTGGCTTATTGCAGTTCCAGCATAAGAATGGTCCAGAGTTCCGGGGTGTTGTTGGACGTGGCTCTCTTGTTGACGGTCCATCGTCTCTAGAGGTTGAAGGTATCGGACGAGATTCTCTCACTACGTCGATTGGTAACTGTCCACCGTTGCTTGAACCTGATGCTTCAGATGCTATAAAAGCAAAGTCTGGTTCGACAAAATTATGCCTTTTCCTCGAAGGTGGGACATAGGTTTCAGCACGATATTTCTTTGCCTCCAATTTGAGACATTCTTCTTCTAGATCTTCCAACTTGTTAACTACCGGAAGTTGGGTAGTATAAAAAGGAGATAAATTCCTAGTAATAATATCCAGCTGAACATCCTCTGAGAGGGAGTCATGTCGTCTAAATAGCGCGCTCATGCTAGAGAGGTAATCGACTATGCTTTCAGTCGAATCTTGAGTCCGGTCCAGAATTTCCTTAAATAGCCGATGACGATAGTCTGGCGGCTCGAAATGTTTGCACAGAAGGTCAGACAAACTAGACCAGTCCGAAAATCGATGGCGATTTTCGCGAAACCAATTTAGCGCTCTACCAGTAAATAGGTCGATAGCAGATTCAAACAACTCGCGTTCTGAAATACCGCGAGCTTCGCGTAGTTCCGATACTCGCTCCAAGAAATTATGCACAGTCATCTGTTTAGCTTCGCCGGTAAATCTAATTCCCCATTTTTCGACACGCTGCGCCTTGCTACACGAAGGATGGCTAACGGAGGTGGCAGCGGCTGTTACATTGTGACTAACCACGGTTGGAGTGACTTTGGGCGACGAGCGCGTGTGACGCGGTCGACTGTTGGACGCATTGCTAACTCCAGACGAATCCGAATCCGAATCGTTGAGATGAGTTTGATCAAGTAAGGCGCTTAAATTCGGATCTTGTTTTAGGAGATCATCCAAACTGTTTAATTTGCTCAAAGTTTGAAGTAGCAAATTAGACCGAGTTTGCAATTCCTCGGCACTGAGGTTCTCAACCGGAATTCGATCAACACGAGTGAATAAATGGACAAGTTGCGACTGCAAACGCACGAACTTCGCTCTGGCTGAGTCACCAGAAATATTCTTGATCAAGTTTTCGATATCGTGTAAAGTCTTGGTTATGTAGTCACATTCGTCGTCAAAAACAAAGTTATAGGCCGGACGAGTAAAAATTTTGCCTTTTCTTTCCATTTTTAAAATAGGACGTAACGATGCTACAAGTTCTTTTGCGGTATTAGCATTACTAGCCGGAATGCCACGAATCGTGAGCTCATAACTAAGCATTTCTTTCGGAAGACAATGAACTTGCATATTATAATCCATTTTGGAGTGAACAAAACAACAGCAACTCAAAAGTCAGAGTAAAAAAAAGTCAAATCTAGATATAAACGCGTAACTCGAATAAATTTACCAAAACTACACCAATGGTGTAGTCAAATACAGCAAATAAAGGTAATTAAATCGGAAAATAGCACGAAATAATAAAAAGGTAATCAAGCAATCGTAATACAGTACGCAAAGATAAAGTCAAGTAAATAAATTAAATAAAATCGGTAATAAATCGCAAGATCAAAGACAATCAAGGTTACGTAATAAGTAAAATAAAATCGGTAATAAACCGCAAATTCAAAGACAATCAAAGTTATGTAAACAAGTCAATTAAAATCGGTAATAAATCGCCAAAATCAAATGCAGTATTACAGGGCTAGTACAGTTAGAGTTAAAATTGATGGAAATTTTCAAAGTTCCATCCAGCTCACTAGACGCACAAGAATAAAATTAGAAAAAAAAGCGGTAATTTTTTTTTAAATATGCCCCACGTTGGGCGCCAAAAATTTGCGACGCACTTTGTTCAATAAAAAAGTGTTTGATTAGAAACCGTCAAAGATACTATGATGAGTATCGTTGACCAAGTACTCACCGCTTATATCTTGGAAAGAACATTAAAAATATCTCTGAAAGGTACTCTAAAGAAAAACACAGGAACAGCAGGGTGTCCTGAGGGAAGCAGGTGTAGTAGAGCGCGTTGCAAATTAGCCCTCAGCTCAGTTAGGCTGGGTAGGTTCTATTGGACGCCACCAGTTTTTACACCGACGCAAACTGGAAGTCGCCTAGTTGATCTAGGGACCTGCTTCTCACACAACAAACCTGCTATTCCTAATAGAAAATAAAAACATATGGCGCAGTGAGCTGAATAAAACAACGTAATGAATTTTACCCTATATACATCTATTTGTACAAAAAATTGTTACAGGTGTTTACACAAAAAGACCAAGAAAATTGGGCGATTTTTGCCCCCGCACAAAATAATTAAATCTAATTTACTGAAAAGTAAAACTTCGTGAGGAAGTCTGTCCTCACATACGCAAAAAAATCCACAGCAAAAGTATGACGGCTGCTTAGGGACGTTTTGTAGCCCCTACCGAACACAATAGGGATGCTTGGTAGTTCCTACAGAAGAGAAGTAGGGAGATTCGTTACCCCTACCAAAGACCCTGATATGATGGTAACGAACGAAGTTTACAGATAAAATCTTGCCCAGCAGACAATAATTCAGCAGATGAATTTTAATCGCAGTCCCGGAACTTAATCCATAAACTTGAGCCTTCAAAATGGCTGAAACCGACACCGCAAATCTGCAATCTTCGACGAAAACCAAGGTGGAAATGCCCGACGTTCTTCCTTCTTTGCCACCGAGCCAAAAGGGTTGACATCTGCGCAAGCCCAAGAGGCTGCATAGAACATCCAATGACCCGGGGAAGAAAAGGCGGTGACCTTGAGTGGAAACTCATGACAGTAATTGACGACACCGACAAGAATTACTTAATTCCAACCAATTTCAAGCGTGGGTTAGAAGCTGCTCCCTCAAATGACCCCGATTGCATAATCGCACAAGTCTTGGACCCCATACTGAGAAACAAACGCAAAAAAACACCGAAACTTAGAACTCCAATCGTCGCCGCGCCACCAAACAAAGGTACTGAAATCATACAGAGGCCTCTTGCGTGAAAAAATAAGGTTACGGAAATACAGAAAGTTATACCTACGCCGGTGGCCTGAACAAGATGGCAACGAAAGCCTGCCAAACCCACGCGAAAATGCTTCAGTTGCTATAGAACGAATTTGCAAACTTAAGAAGCAGCAACGCTGGAAGTCTCATGGTGCAGCTGTCAGTCCAACTAACCTCACAAAATTAATAATTAAAACAGCATTTCTAAAAATAATACTTGAGCAAGGAAAATGTCTTTAAAACGAATCTAAATAATAGAGAATGCTAAATCCAGGAACCCCAGGCAGTAAAGGCAGTGGAAAACACCGGGATTAAATCTCATTCAAAATGTAGGTAGTCTTTTAAAATTTATTCTCTAAAAATATATTATCATAAATAGACTAAAGGCGACTGTCTGTACACACAGGAAGGCCTTAAGCAAGGCGAAAATTCAGGGCCCAACACACAAAGAACATTAAATCGAACTACGAGCCATGTGAGCGATGGCCAAGCTGATGTCAAGCTGACTTGGACAAGACAAAAGGGCAATCAACACCCCCAGGGGGTAGCCTGGAAAGCAAGGGAAGGGGGCCCCATAGCGGAAGAACGAAAATAGATCTTCTGAATCAAGGTAAATAACTAAGAAAACAGGCGTTCGTGAATAAACTAATTATTAAAACAAATACTGAGTCTGTGACAAAAATTGACCTGTCACAGCCTCTTTATACCCGCTTTCGGGTCCGTTGGAACAGCTAAGCTTGGATTTAAGCCGTCAGTCACTCGCTTGGTAAATGTAGATTGTTTTTATCGGGTTTTGTTATTGACTTTATCGCAAAGCACATACCGTGGCTTTAACAAGTTTCTTTATCGACTTTATTTCATACTCAAACATATGCAGGGGCTATTATCTATAATTATAATTTCAATATTTGTATAAGTTAAAAGGTGTATGAGCTGGAAGTTTCGGGCTTTATGCTTATGAAGTTGGAAAGTGTAGATTTATTTTAGCTTTTATTTATATCGATTGGTTGAGTAATTTTTTTTATGTGTTCAGAGGGGTTAACTTACTATTTAATTTTCAAATTTGTCACTATTGTTTTGGGGAAATAAACTTACTAGGCTCATGCACATTTTACACGTTTTACACTTTTTATTTTATCGTACCATTTGCTTAGTTGGAATTTAAGGTAGAAAGATGCTTTATAATTAGTTAACTTGCTTTTGGGAACCTGGAGTGGTCAGGTAGTTTTATGGTAGCAATTTGTTTGCTTGTGATTTAAGCTTGGTGTTTTTATTTATTTATTTATTTATTCATTTACGGTCATAAACACAAAAGTTACACACTAATTAAATCTAAATTTGTGATAGATGCACATTAGCGGTATATTTTGCTTTTAATTTAGCATTTGTGTTCTTATAAGTGTACATAAGTGGTGTATTTCTGATTATTTCTCTTTAAACGATTTCTCCATATATGCTTTGGTTTTCTTATGTTATCTTACATTGATTCGCTTTACACGAGTAGTGCTAATGCTTAAATCTTAAGTCAAGCTAAATAGGGCTCCATCTTTTTCTAGTTATTTTTACAGGCTACGCTTAAGCATTATTCTTTCTTTATACTTGTAATCTTCGTGAACTCATAATTTAATTACCATTTATTTTTCTTTTGTTGTACTTTTATTATTTTTTTTTTATTGTTAATGTAAGATAACATAATGAAGTGCTAAACTGGTCAGTTGATGGACATTTAATTTTTGTAAATATTAACGCTTATCTCTGAGTATCAAGGAACTGTACAATTTTATTTAGTTATCAATGCCCTTGCGTAATAATTTCTTTTGTTTAGTAACGTAACTTTTTTAAATCTTACCTTGAGTTTGTTTAAATTTTGCAACCTGGGTTTCAGCGATTACTTATTTTATTGATAGTTTTTTTTTAATTAAAGTAACTTCACCCTTTGTTTTTTTTAACTTAACTAAAATTCTGCGATTGATTTCAGGCCACTGGCTTTCTCATTTATTATTAGCCTTTTATTTAAGATTCTTAAATTTTGCGGATTAGTTTCAGTAAATTATTTATCCAAATATTAACTTTGTTTATTAAAGTAACTTTTTAATATTATCCTAAGCTCGTTTAAATTTTGCAAATAATTACTTTCTCTTTTATTAGTGGTTTTTTTTTATATTGACGTAGCTTCTTATTTTTTTTTTTTTTTTAAATATTTTTCTACTTCTCCAAATTTTTTTCGATTCAGTTTAAGCCAATGCAATGGCTTTCTCTTTTAATATTAAATTAATTAATTAATATGAAAAAAAATAATTTGTTATGATTTCGGCGCTTTAATTCAAGTCAATTGTCTCTCTCTGAATAGTAATCTTTTCTATTAATGTAACTTCTGATTTTTATTTTTAATGTAACTTCAGATACAGTGACCGGCAAAAAGTTCGCAACATATGGGAAAAATTTTTATTAGGTGAGTATTGGAAAAACTTTTCCGGGGGATCGGTTCTGCATGTCCGATAACCTAAAAATCGATTTTGACATACGTCACGTGACCACTGGTATAGCGTCAAATTAAAAAAAAAATTTGTTAATTTACAAAAAGTGAGGTTAGTTGACGAGATATCAAAAAAAGTTATTTGAAAAAATTGCTTAGAATTAAATTCTAGGTCCTTGTGCAAAATTTTAAGATTTTATTTAAAAAAATTGGAAAACTCAATTTTTTTTAAATATTTTTTTATCGATTTACAAATTTCCAGTTTTTTTCGTTTAGATAGCTTGGCTAATGTAAAGCCCATGTATCTGGATGAAAATAAACGAATGTAGTAGCTTTTTCTACAATTGACAGGACAAAATTAAAAAAAACAGGGTTTCGCCGGACGCTAGCTGTTGCAATGATTTGTATCTAGCAGCAGTGTCAAAATTTTAGAGACATTTCAATGAGATTACATTGAGAAAACCTTAATCGTCTTAAATATATCTGAAGTTCGACTTTTTGTAAAGTTAAGGGGAGTAAAATAGATAATAAACAAAAAATTACCTGTTTATTTAATCGAAATTTCATAAACGAAAACCAATGTAAGAAAAACTTAAAAGTAGTCAAATTCTGTACTAACAACATAAAAAATCATTGTTTTTCCTTGGGTGCATAAAATTTAAAACTCAGTATGACCACCATTTCTCTCCATACATACTATTGTTCTCGAGCGCAACTCTCGATTAACATTTCGGAGCATTTTACGATTTATTTGCAATACACAATTTCTAATGACATTCTCTAAATTTTGTATATTCCTAAAGGGTCGATGTTTGTACACAGAGTTCTTTAGGTATCCCCACATAAAGAAATCTAACGGAGTCAGATCTGGTGATCTCGCAGGCCACGGATTTTCAGAAAACCGTCCTATCCACTGGTTTCCAAATTCTTGATCCAGCCATCTCTTCACCTCATTTGTGGAATGAATGCTAGCTCCGTCTTGTTGAAAGTATAAATTTCTTCTTTCGGCTAATGACAAATTGTCTAAAAAGTCAGATATCTCAGTTTGTAGAAATTCTAAATATCGTTCTGAATTTAAATTGTCTCTAAAGAAAAAAGGTCCCACTATTCTGAGGTTGAAAATTCCGCACCACACATTAACCTTAAAACTATATTGGTGTTTACTCTGAATTACAAAGTCTGGGTTTTCGGTGGCCCACCATCTACAGTTTTGTGAACTGACGGTTCCGTTAGAGGTAAATGTAGCTTCATCCGAGAAAAGAACGTTCTTTGGGAAATTAAAATCTTCCTCAATCATACCCTGGAACCAGGCACAAAAATCGAAGCGGGCGTCATAATCCCTATCTTTTAATACTTGTACAAATTTAGGTTTGTACGGATGAAATTTGTTTCTTTTTAATATCCTCCGCACAGATCTTTCGTGAATGTTAGTGATCTCCGATATTTGACTAACTGCTAATTGGGGTGTTTCTGTGATCGACAAACACACATCCAGAGAACCTTCGTCACCTGTTACCGGTTTTTCATGGGAAACTTTATACTGATTTTCTACCGATCCCGTTTCTTTAAATTTATTGACTAGACGAGATACTGTGGAATAATGGAGGGATTTATCGGGGTGCCTCTCATTAAAAATTGCTGCTGTTTCTCTATGGCTTTTGTAATTATCTCCAGAAATTAAAATAATTTCTATCTTTTCCTGAAGAAGTAGTGTAGGTGCCATTTTAAGGAATAAAATATTAATAAACTTATATAAAATATCAAACTTAGTAAGATGCGAGACATAAACCAATGACATAGGTTGAAATCAAACAAATTATAATTTGTTTGACATTTTTCTGTTGTTTTTAACCTACTAGATTATTTGGTTGTTTTAATTTCAGAGCCTGCTTTGGTAGTTTTAAGTACAACTAAATAGACCTGGTTGTTAAATTTATGTGCGAAAAATCTTAATAAAATCCTGATACAGTCATTTCATTAGATTCAAACCATTGCAACAGCAAGCGTCCGGCGAACACCTATTTTTTCGATTTTGTCCTGTCAATTGTAGAATTGTAGATCTGACTCCGTTAGATTTTTTTATGTGGGGATACCTAAAGAACCCTGTGTACAAACATCGACCCTTTAGGAATATACAAAATTTAGAGAATGTCATTATAAATTGTGTATTGCAAATAAATCGTAAAATGCTCCGAAATGTTAATCGAGAGTTGCGCTCGAGAACAACAGTATGTATGGAGAGAAATGGTGGTCATACTGAGTTTTAAATTTTGTGCACCCAAGGAAAAACAATGATTTTTTGTGTTGTTAGTACAGAATTTGACTACTTTTAAGTTTTTCTTACATTGGTTTTCGTTTATAAAATTTCGATTAAATAAACAGGTAATTTTTTGTTTATTATCTATTTTAATCCCCTTAACTTTACAAAAAGTCGAACTTCAGATATATTTAAGACGATTAAGGTTTTCTCAATGTAATCTCATTGAAATGTCTCTAAAATTTTGACACTGCTGCTAGATACAAATCATTGCAACAGCTAGCGTCCGGCGAAACCCTGTTTTTTTAAATTTTGTCCTGTCAATTGTAGAAAAAACTACTACATTCGTTTATTTTCATCCAGATACATGGGCTTTACATTAGCCAAGCTATCTAAACGAAAAAAACCGGAAATTTGTAAATCGATAAAAAAATATTTAAAAAAAATTGAGTTTTCCAATTTTTTTAAATAAAATCTTAAAATTTTGCACAAGGACCTAGAATTTAATTCTAAGCAATTTTTTCAAATAACTTTTTTTGATACTCGTCAACTAACCTCACTTTTTGTAAATTAACAATTTTTTTTTTAATTTGACGCTATACCAGTGGTCACGTGACGTATGTCAAAATCGATTTTTAGGTTATCGGACATGCAGAACCGATCCCCTGGGAAAGTTTTTCCGATACTCTCCTAATAAAAATTTTTCCCATATGTTGCGAACTTTTTGCCGGTCACTGTATATATACAGTGACCGGCAAAAAGTTCGCAACATATGGGAAAAATTTTTATTAGGTGAGTATTGGAAAAACTTTTCCGGGGGATCGGTTCTGCATGTCCGATAACCTAAAAATCGCTTTTGACATATGTCACGTGACCACTGGTATAGCGTCAAATTAAAAAAAAAATTGTTAATTTACAAAAACTGAGGTTAGTTGACGAGATATCAAAAAAAGTTATTTGAAAAAATTGCTTAGAATTACATTCTAGGTCCTTGTGCAAAATTTTAAGATTTTATTTAAAAAAATTGGAAAACTCAATTTTTTTTAAATATTTTTTTATCGATTTACAAATTTCCAGTTTTTTTCGTTTAGATAGCTTGGCTAATGTAAAGCCCATGTATCTGGATGAAAATAAACGAATGTAGTAGTTTTTTCTACAATTGACAGGACAAAATTAAAAAAAACAGGGTTTCGCCGGACGCTAGCTGTTGCAATGATTTGTATCTAGCAGCAGTGTCAAAATTTTAGAGACATTTCAATGAGATTACATTGAGAAAACCTTAATCGTCTTAAATATATCTGAAGTTCGACTTTTTGTAAAGTTAAGGGGAGTAAAATAGATAATAAACAAAAAATTACCTGTTTATTTAATCGAAATTTCATAAACGAAAACCAATGTAAGAAAAACTTAAAAGTAGTCAAATTCTGTACTAACAACATAAAAAATCATTGTTTTTCCTTGGGTGCACAAAATTTAAAACTCAGTATGACCACCATTTCTCTCCATACATACTATTGTTCTCGAGCGCAACTCTCGATTAACATTTCGGAGCATTTTACGATTTATTTGCAATACACAATTTCTAATGACATTCTCTAAATTTTGTATATTCCTGAAGGGTCGATGTTTGTACACAGAGTTCTTTAGGTATCCCCACATAAAGAAATCTAACGGAGTCAGATCTGGTGATCTCGCAGGCCACGGATTTTCAGAAAACCGTCCTATCCACTGGTTTCCAAATTCTTGATCCAGCCATCTCTTCACCTCATTTGTGGAATGAATGCTAGCTCCGTCTTGTTGAAAGTATAAATTTCTTCTTTCGGCTAATGACAAATTGTCTAAAAAGTCAGATATCTCAGTTTGTAGAAATTCTAAATATCGTTCTGAATTTAAATTGTCTCTAAAGAAAAAAGGTCCCACTATTCTGAGGTTGAAAATTCCGCACCACACATTAACCTTAAAACTATATTGGCCTTTACTCTGAATTACAAAGTCTGGGTTTTCGGTGGCCCACCATCTACAGTTTTGTGAACTGACGGTTCCGTTAGAGGTAAATGTAGCTTCATCCGAGAAAAGAACGTTCTTTGGGAAATTAAAATCTTCCTCAATCATACCCTGGAACCAGGCACAAAAATCGAAGCGGGCGTCATAATCCCTATCTTTTAATACTTGTACAAATTTAGGTTTGTACGGATGAAATTTGTTTCTTTTTAATATCCTCCGCACAGATCTTTCGTGAATGTTAGTGATCTCCGATATTTGACTAACTGCTAATTGGGGTGTTTCTGTGATCGACAAACACACATCCAGAGAACCTTCGTCACCTGTTACCGGTTTTTCATGGGAAACTTTATACTGATTTTCTACCGATCCCGTTTCTTTAAATTTATTGACTAGACGAGATACTGTGGAATAATGGAGGGATTTATCGGGGTGCCTCTCATTAAAAATTGCTGCTGTTTCTCTATGGCTTTTGTAATTATCTCCAGAAATTAAAATAATTTCTATCTTTTCCTGAAGAAGTAGTGTGGGTGCCATTTTAAGGAATAAAATATTAATAAACTTATGTAAAATATCAAACTTAGTAAGATGCGAGACATAAACCAATGACATAGGTTGAAATCAAACAAATTATAATTTGTTTGACATTTTTCTGTTGTTTTTAACCTACTAGATTATTTGGTTGTTTTAATTTCAGAGCCTGCTTTGGTAGTTTTAAGTACAACTAAATAGACCTGGTTGTTAAATTTATGTGCGAAAAATCTTAATAAAATCTTGATACAGTCATTTCATTAGATTCAAACCATTGCAACAGCGAGCGTCCGGCGAACACCTATTTTTTCGATTTTGTCCTGTCAATTGTAGAATTGTAGATCTGACTCCGTTAGATTTTTTTATGTGGGGATACCTAAAGAACCCTGTGTAAAACATCGACCCTTTAGGAATATACAAAATTTAGAGAATGTCATTATAAATTGTGTATTGCAAATAAATCGTAAAATGCTCCGAAATGTTAATCGAGAGTTGCGCTCGAGAACAACAGTATGTATGGAGAGAAATGGTGGTCATACTGAGTTTTAAATTTTGTGCACCCAAGGAAAAACAATGATTTTTTGTGTTGTTAGTACAGAATTTGACTACTTTTAAGTTTTTCTTACATTGGTTTTCGTTTATAAAATTTCGATTAAATAAACAGGTAATTTTTTGTTTATTATCTATTTTAATCCCCTTAACTTTACAAAAAGTCGAACTTCAGATATATTTAAGACGATTAAGGTTTTCTCAATGTAATCTCATTGAAATGTCTCTAAAATTTTGACACTGCTGCTAGATACAAATCATTGCAACAGCTAGCGTCCGGCGAAACCCTGTTTTTTTTAATTTTGTCCTGTCAATTGTAGAAAAAACTACTACATTCGTTTATTTTCATCCAGATACATGGGCTTTACATTAGCCAAGCTATCTAAATGAAAAAAACCGTAAATTTGTAAATCGATAAAAAAATATTTAAAAAAAATTGAGTTTTCCAATTTTTTTAAATAAAATCTTAAAATTTTGCACAAGGACCTAGAATTTAATTCTAAGCAATTTTTCAAATAACTTTTTTTGATATCTTGTCAACTAAACCTCACTTTTTGTAAATTAACAATTTTTTTTTTAATTTGACGCTATACAGTGGTCATGTGACGTATGTCAAAATCGATTTTTAGGTTATCGGACATGCAGAACCGATCCCCTGGGAAAGTTTTTCCGATACTCTAATAATAAAAATTTTTCCCATATGTTGCGAACTTTTTGCGGTCACTGTATATATATGTATATATATATATATATATATATATATATATATATATATATATATATATATATATATATATATATATATATATATATATACATATATATATATATATATATATATATATATATATATATATATATATATATATATATATATATATATATATATATATATATATATATATATATATATTTTTTTTTTATTATTATTATTTACATTTGAACTACTGTAGCTACTGGGAATTGTTTTGTTCCTAGGGTCTACCGTGGGGGCTACCAAGCGTCCCAATTACTTTGTCTTTGGTAGGGGCTACCACGCATCCCCACTTCTCTTCCTTAGGGACTACGAAACATCCCTAATTTCTACCTTCGGTGGATGCTAAGGGGTCACCCCAGGATTTTGTGTATGAGGATCGACTTCCTCATGAAGTTTTATTTTATTTATTTGCGGGGCAAAATCGCCCAATTTTCGGATTTTGTGTATAAACACTATTTAATTTGCGGGGCAAAATCACCCAATTTCCAGATTTTGAGTATAAACTCTTGTAACGTTTTGATCTTTTGTACAAATAGATGTATATAGGGTAAATTTATAACGTTGTTTTATTCAGCTCACTGCGCCATATGTTTTTAATTTCTATTATGAATAGCAGGTTTGTTGTGTGAGAAGCAGGTCCCTAGACCAACTAGGCGACTTCCAGTTTGCGTCGGTGTAAAAAAACTGGTGGCGTCCAATAGAACCTACCCAGCCTAACTGAGCTGAGGGCTAATTTGCAACGCGCTCTACTACACCTGCTTCCCTCAGGACACCCTGTTGTTCCTGTGTTTTTCTTTAGAGTACCTTTCAGAGATATTTTTAATGTTCTTTCCAAGATATAAGCGGTAAGTACTTGGTCAACGATACTCATCATAGTATCTTTGACGGTCTTTAATCAAACACTTTTTATTGAACAAAGTGCGTCGCAAATTTTTGGCGCCCAACGTGGGGCCTATTTAAAAACAAAATTACCGCTTTTTTTCTAATTTTACTCTTGTGCGTCTAGTGAGCTGGATGGAACTTCGAAAATTTCCATCAATTTTAACTCGAACTGTACTAGCCCTGTATTATTGCATTTGATTTTGGCGATTTATTATCGATTTTATTTTGCTTATTACGTAACTTTGATTTTCCTTGATTTGGCGATTTATTACCGATTTTAATTGACTTGTTTACGTAACTTTGATTGTCTTTGAATTTGTGGTTTATTACCGATTTTATTTTACGTCTTACGTAACTACTTAGATTGTCTGATATTGCGATTTGTTACCGATTTTATTTTACTTATTTACGGGACCTTGATTATCTTTGCGTACTGTATTACGATTGCTTGATTACCTTTTTATTATTTCGTGCTATTTTTGCCGATTTAATTACCTTTATTTGCTGTATTTGACTACACCATTGGTGTAGTTTTGGTAAATTTATTCGATTTACGCGATTATACCTAGATTTGATCTTTTTTATTGACTTTTGAGTTGCTGTTGTTTTTATCCGCTCCAAAATGGATTATAATATGCAAATGCTTATTTACGAGCTCACGATTCGTGGAATTCCGGCTAGCAATGCTAATACCGCAAAAGAACTTGTATCATCGTTACGTCCTATTTTAAAAATGGAAAGAAAAGGCAAAATTTTTACTCGTCCGGCCTATAACTTTGTTTTTGACGACGAATGTGACTACATAACCAAAACATTACACGATATTGAGAACGCGATCAAGAATATTTCTGGTGACTCAGCCAGAGCGAAGTTCGTACGTTTGCAGTCGCAACTTGTCCATTTGTTTACTCGTGTTGATAGAATTCCGGTTGAGAACCTCGGTGCCGAAGAATTTCAAACTCGGTCTAATTTGTTGCTTCAAACTTTAAGCAAATTGAACAGTTTGGATGATCTCTTAAAACAAGATCCGAATTTAAGCGCCTTACTGGATCAAACTCATCTGAACGATTCGGATTCGTCTGGAGTTAGCAATGCGTCCAACAGTCGACCGCGTCACACGCGCTCGTCGCCCAGAGTCACTCCAACCATGGTTAGTCACAATGTAACCGCTGCTACCACCTCCGCTAGCCATCCTTCATGTAGCAAGGCGCAGCGTGTCGAAAAATGGGGAATTAGATTTACCGGCGAAGCTAAACAGATGACGGTGCATAATTTCTTTGAGCGAGTATCGGAACTACGCGAAGCTCGTGGTATTTCAGAACGCGAGTTATTTGAATCTGCCATCGACCTATTTACTGGTAGAGCGCTAAATTGGTTTCGCGCAAATCGCCATCGATTTTCGGACTGGTCTAGTTTGTCTGACCTTCTGTGCAAACATTTCGAGCCGCCAGACTATCGTCACCGGCTATTTAAGGAAATTCTGGACAGGACTCAAGATTCGACTGAAAGCATAGTCGATTACCTCTCTAGCATGAGCGCGCTATTTAGACGACATGGCTCCCTCTCAGAGGATGTTCAGCTGGATATTGTTACTAGGAATTTATCTCCTTTTTATACTACCCAACTTCCGGTAGTTAACAAGTTGGAAGATCTAGAAGAAGAATGTCTCAAATTGGAGGCAAAGAAATATCGTGCTGAAACCTATGTCCCACCTTCCAGGAAAAGGCATAATTTTGTCGAACCAGACTTTGCTTTTATAGCATCTGAAGCATCAGGTTCAAGAAACGGTGGACAGTTACCAATCGACGTAGTGAGAGAATCTCGTCCGATACCTTCAACCTCTAGAGACGATGGACCGTCAACCAGAGAGCCACGTCCAACAACACCCCGGAACTCTGGACCATTCTTATGCTGGAACTGCAATAAGCCAGGTCATCGAAATAGCCAGTGCACTGAACAGCGCAGAATCCACTGTTTCCGCTGTGGTGCCCCAAATGTGACCAGTAAAAACTGCCCTAAATGTTCTTCGGGAAACGATTCTCGGGAGAGTCGATAGGTCGTAGGACTGCTCCCCTCCCTTTTACTTCACCGACCAACAACTTTCCTCCCAACAATACCATTTTGCCGACCAACAGCTCTCTTTCTAGGGAAAACCTTTTTCCAACCAATGATTCTCTTCTTCACAAACCTCATTCATCCTCTAACCATTCTCTGTCCAATGAAAAACTTTTGCCGACCAACCACTTTCTTTCCAATGGAAATATTTCACCAACCAACCGCTTTCTTTCCGATGAGAACCTTTTGCCCACCAACAACTCGCTTTTCAACACAAGTCATTCACCCCCTAACAATTCTGTGCCCAGTGAAAACCTTTCACCAACCAACCACTTTCTTTTCAATGAAAAAATTTTGCCAACCAACAGCTTTCCTCCCGATGAAAACTTCTTGCCAACCAATAACTCTCTTTTCAGCAAAAATCATCCACCCCCTAACAATTCTGTTCACTGTAAAAACATTTTGCCGACCAACAACTTGATTTCTGATGAAAGCCTTTCACCGACCAATAGCTCCCCTTCCAACCAGAATCATTCACATGCTAACAGTTCTTTTCCCAATAAAAACCTTTTAGATTTTATCATAGCTCATGCGCATGGCGACCAGCGCCCCTATTTAGAATTTTCAATTTTAGGTTATAAGATTTTAGGATTATTAGATTCTGGAGCATCACGCACTATTGTAGGTCAACCGGGTTTCCGAATTTTGGAAAGTTTGGGATTAAAACTTATTAAGCAACAAACTGATTGTACCGTTGCGAACGGCCAAACTTGCTCTAGTTTGGGCTATTTTCAGGTTCCTGTGACTTTATTAAATAGAACTCGGGTTATCGATATTTTATTTCTTCCAGAACTGTCCCACCAACTGATTTTAGGAATCGACTTTTGGAGAACCATGGAAGTGATCCCCGACTTGAAGCAGGATGTCTGGCATTTTTCCACTGATGATCAACCTACGGAAATTTGTAGCGTTATAGATGGCAACTCTTTATCTGAAACCGACCGAGCGTGTTTAAATGCACTAGTTAAGGAGAAAATATCGGAAATGGGAACTGGTCTTGGCTGCTGCAAGGTAGCAGAACACGTCATTGAGCTTGAACCCGGCACTAGGCCAATTAAACAGCGTTACTACCCAGTTTCTCCATACAAGCAAAGGATTATGGACGAGGAAATCGACGAGATGTTGAAACTTGGCGTGATTGAACCTTCTAAAAGTCCTTGGTCCAGTCCAGTGTGTTTGGTACGCAAGAAAGATGACAGCTATAGGTTTTGCATAGATTTTTGAAAGCTTAATACAAAAACTAAGAAAGACGCATATCCTATACCTTATATCTCCGCCATTTTGGATCGCCTCAGAGACGCCCGCTACATTAGCTCCATCGACATAAAATCAGCGTTCTGGCAGGTACCTCTTAGTGAGTCCTCACGTGAATTAACTGCTTTCACTGTTCCAGGTAGGATCTTTATCATTTTCTGCGCATGCCCTTCGGCTTGACCAATGCGCCAGCCACCTGGCAACGTATAGTGGACCGTGTATTAGGCGTTGATTTGGAAAATCACGTGATGGTGTATCTTGATGATATAATTATCATCTCCAGAACCTTTCCTGGACACCTCAGAATTCTGGGCATAGTTTTTGACCGTTTGAAAGATGCAGGACTCATAGTTTCCGAGGAGAAATGTCACTTTTGTAAGCCTGAATTACGATACCTTGGCTACATCGTAGACGCTCAAGGTTTAAGACCTGATCCTGAGAAAGTGCAGGCCATTGTGAATATAGCACCTCCACGAAATATCACCGAAATTCGACGTTTTATTGGCACCGCTTCATGGTACCGGCGTTTTGTGCCGAACTTTTCAGCTATCATAGCCCCAATTACTCGGCTTACCAGGAAGAATATCAAATGGGAATGGACTTCCGAGTGCCATCAGTCATTCAACTTGATTAAAGAAGCTCTTATCACAGCTCCCGTGCTTACATGTCCAGATTTTAATCGCACATTTACCTTACAGACTGACGCCTCATTTTATGGCCTAGGAGCAGTTCTGACTCAGCAATTTGATGACGGGGAAAAAGTTATTTCCTATCTTTCACGTTCTCTCACCAAACAAGAGATGAAATTAACCGTCACCGAAAAAGAGGGCCTTTCCGTAATTTGGAGTGTAGAAAAGCTTCGTCACTATCTGGAGGGTGTACACTTTAAAGTCATAACCGATCACCATTCTTTGTTATGGCTTCATAATCTAAAAGAGCCACAAGGACGTCTCGCTCGATGGGCTCTTCGTTTGCAACCTTACGACCTTGAACTGATCCATCGTAAAGGCCGGGATCATGTCGTGCCAGATTTTCTTTCCAGGTCAGTGCCAGTGACTTCTGATTCTATCGCAGCTGTTGACGAGCCACCGTCGCAATCATTTTCTGACACCTCAGACAAATGGTACAAAGGCATGATACAGAAGCTAGAAGAACGTCCTGATAAATATCCCTGTTGGCGAGTCGAGAATTGCAATCTCTTTAAATATGTCAAGACAAACAATCCGAGTTTTCCAGATCATTCCACTTACTGGAAAATAGTAGTACCAAAGGATAAACGAAAAGAGATATTTCTTCGATGCCATGATAATCCAGCAGCAGGGCACGTGGGTGTTTTCAAAACCTTTTGGAAGGTCGCCGAGAGATATTATTGGCCGAAAATGAGATCCGACGTCGCTGGTTATGTCCGTGCTTGTAGAACCTGTGCTCAGAACAAAGTAGAGCAGAAACGTCCGGCTGGTCTAATGGGTAACCGCCCAGACATAAAAGAGCTTGGCAAGCCATCAGCCTAGACTACATAGGTCCTTTACCTCGTTCTAAACAAGGTAACACTCATATTTTGGTGGTCACCGATTATTTTAGCAAGTACGTCGTGTTATTCCCGTGTCGATCGGCAACAGCAAAATCGTTGGTAAAGTGTGTCGAAGACGGCATCTTCTTAGTTTACGGAGCTCCTCAATTCTTAACGTGCGACAACGGAACTCAAATGAAATCCAAAGAATTTCAAGCCCTTTGCGATAAATATAAGGTTAGAATATTTTACACTGCTAATTATTATCCTAGAGCAGATCATACTGAACGCGTTAATAGAGTTATTAAAACGATGTTGCGCTCTTACGTTCAACAAAATAACCATCGAACTTGGGAAGATAATTTAACTGCTATCGGTTGCGCCATTCGCACTTCGCGACACGAAACTACGGGCTTCACCCCATACTGCGTTAATTTTGGCAGGGAACACAAGCTATTCGGTTCGGACTATGCTGAGGGTGTTCCTCAAGTAGAAACTGAGCGTCAAAATTACATTCGAGAACGAATAGAAGCTTTCAAACAATTATTTAGAAAAGTCCACACTAAAATCGAAGCTTCTCGTGTTAAAAATCGACATAACTATAATTTGCGCCGACGCCCAGTAAGCTTTGTTCCTGGTCAAGAAGTCTGGCGTAAGAATAAAAGTATATCCGATGCAGCGAAGTATTATAGCGCAAAGTTGGCTCCGGAATTTGTAGGTCCGTTCAAGATCGTAGAAAAGACCGGCACGTGTACTTATGAGCTTGAAGATGAACACGGTGTTAGTAAGGGCATTTGGCATGTACAAGACCTTAAACCGGTATATGCCGAAACTGCATATGGTGGTCCGTAGGAGAAAATAAATTGTTAGGCAACTCAAAGTCATTATTTACTTTATTACATCCCGTTGATTTTACTGTCATTAATTTAATATTACGTTTTACGTGTCATTTTGCTTCAATTTACTTATCAATCTATTGATTTCTGAATTTATTAACTTTCGAGTCCATAGCTTCAATTTGGTTAATTACATTTAATTTTTTTTCCCTTCTTCTTTCGGTAATAATGACTTTAGTGAGTTTTCTTTTATCGTTGCGTTAATTTTGACTTTTGGCCCAGTTTAAATTCTTGTTTTTTTGACTTTCCTTGCTCAGTCGTGAGCAACTTTCATGCCCTGCAGTATGGGCGTGATGGTGTCTGAATCCCTATGGGCGCGAACCTTGATGGATTTGGACACTATCGCTTAGAATAGTGCTGCACTGGGTTAATTAGGTGGGGTAGGAGTCCCCTGAAAGCCGTGGCAAGGTAAGCCTTCAGCTGCCTTGCTTCTATTGTTTGTAGTGGGTAAGCCCTCAGCTGCCTTACTACTTTCACTTGCCATCGCCGCCTTATGCCTTGTTTTTTTTAGTTGTCATAACCTGATTATATTTACCTTATCGTCACTTGGTTTATTGTATAGTAACGTGTTTTGTCATTTAACGTAGCTTACCTTTTTCCATTTGCCAGTCTCACGCAGACACCCATCTCGGCGGGAGACGGGATGAGCGACGGTGTGTCACATAGTAATTTAAGTTTGATTACTTGGTTAGAAGGCGGTGATTAATTAAGTTTGGACCTAATTTTCTTTATCGTTTTTTTTTATTTGCATTCACTATTAATCGTTTTTTTTTTCTATAGACTAGGGCCAAAAGTCTTTATTTATTATCTTGATTGGACCTTTTTTTATTACCTTGATTTGACGTATTTACCTTGATGTGACCTTTTACTTTGATTTGGCTTAATTTTCTCTACCTTGACTTGATTTTATTATTATTCCCTACTTGTGTCTGGAAATTTCGGTTACTTGAACTAGTATGTGTTTTTGCTCGAGTACGACTTTGTCTTTCCTTTGGGGATTTAGAGTAGAAACACAATTTTCTTTCTCTTCTTTTGCTGATTTTGTGAAGTTGAGAATACCACTTATGGTGGGATTCACTGCTAGTTGTCGGCAAGTAACCCAATTTTCTTTATCTCGATTTGCGAACCTTTAGTTTGATTTACTTGTTTCATTTACTTTTGGTTGATTACCTTTTTTTTTATATATTTGCGTTAATTTACTTGTCTTGGCGATAATTTACTTACCTTTGCGATAATTTGCTTTCCTTTGCGATAATTTGCTTACATTTGCGATAATTTTCTTACCTTTGCGATAATTTGCTTACCTTTGCGTTGATTTACTTTCGTTTGCGTTTATTTGCTTACCTTTGCGTGATTTCGATTACCTTTGCGTTCATTCCGTTACCTTTTTTTTTATTCCTTGATTTACTTACCTTATCGTAATTGGCCTTTGATTGGCTTTAATTTACTTTAATACCTTTGGTATTTTATTTATTATTTGGATTTGCCTTAGGTCTAGGTTTTGGTAGGACTATAGGTTAGTCTCCGGCCATTTCAGTATTTACTGGTTTTGCGCCTAGATCCTTATTGATATATTTTGTCTATCCACCGTTTAGACAAGATAAAACTATCCCGATTGCGTCTTTACCTTATTTAGGCTTTATCGATTTTGACATTTGTCCCTATCTCGTTTTACAGGCTGCACGGTGTTGGGTGCTACCGGATGTCGCTTCGACGCTCTTTGTTAGATCATGGATCCTTCGGAGAGCAGACCGACTGGAAGGGCTGTTCAGGGGGGGGCGGAAGTCTGACCCCTGGGGTAACAGTTTGCCCATCGAACTTGTTCGGCGGGCCAGGGGAGGACCAAGCTACTTTGTTCGGCCTGAGCTCAAGTCGGCCTATTAGGTTGCGACAGGCCGGTGGCAGTGCCACCGCTCAGAACACCCTGATTAATTTTTTTTTGTTGTATGCAGGGACCGATGTGCTTCCCATTTGGTACATCTTTTAGCTTGGTGGGTGCTACAACCCACTCCCTTTTGTATGGTGGATCATCTGGGCTATCCCTCTTTTCTTCTCATTTTACTTATGTTGTATTATATTTATCTTTTCCTTTTTAGTTGTCCACCCTTTGTGAGGCTAGTAAACGAGGTTCCCCACAATATTTTTGGGTGTAACGCAATGCTAGCTCCCTTACCAACTTAGGGTTTACGTTCCACATCGAATCTTCCTGGAGGAGGTCGCTGGGTGACTAGTGGCAAAGGGACCAAAGATTTCTTTGAGTATTTAGTTATTTTAAGATTGAGTTATCAGTCTTGTTAGTTAGTATTAGTTATATGGTACTACCTTGGGTTCCCACGTATCTTCACTTATGTTTTTTTATTGGCGCCAGCATAGCGCAGGTAATTTATTTTCTTTTTGAATTTTCTTGTATCTACAGAGATCCTCTGATCCTTATCGCCGGTTAATTTTCATTGGAAAATTTCCCTCCTTTCGTAGGAGAGGAGGAGTTGTGACAGGTCAATTTTTGTCACAGACTCAGTGTTTGTTTTAATGATTAGTTTATTCACGAACGCCTGTTTTCTTAGTTATTTACCTTGATTCAGAAGATCTATTTTCGTTCTTCCGCTATGTGGCCCCCTTCCCTTGCTTTTCAGGCTACCCCCTGGGGGTGTTGATTGCCCTTTTATCTGGTCCGAATCGGCTTAACATGAGCTTGTCCATCTGTTGTGGTCTGCTTTAAAATCTTTCTCTCTTGTTTGGGCCTTGTATTTCGTTTCATTCGCCTTGTTTAAGGTTCACCCTGTGTGTATAGACAAGTTGCCCTTGGTCTTTTGATCCTAACATGTTTAGATAATAAGTTTTGAAAGTCTACTTACTTTTTTTATATGGTTTACATTCCCTCGCGACATTGAATCGCCGTTAATTAGTGGGTTATTGATCACATTGCCTGTACTGTCCTAGTCTCTGCCTTGTTCTTGGGCGTTCTGGATTGTTTAAACGGCATACGTTTCTTTCAGATTTTGTTTTGATTTCTTAAAAAAAAAAAATAGTCATTGTCTGGTTAGAATTTTTGGTTGAACTGACAGGTTGACACTGTCAGAGTCTTGCAGTGCTGCCAAACCGGAGGGGTAAAATTTGTACTGTATCGTTAAGCATTTTCGCGTGGGTTTGGCAGGCTTTCGTTGCTATTTTGTTCAGGCCACCGGCGTAGGTATAACTTTCTGTATTTCCGTAACTTTATTGTTTCACGCAAGAGGCCTCTGTATGATTTCAGTACCCTTGTTTGGTGGCGTGGCGACGATTGGAGTTCTAAGTTTCGGTGTTTTTTTGCGTTTGTTTCTCAGTATGGTGTCCAAGACTTGTGCGATTATGCAATCGGGGTCATTTGAGGGAGCAGCTTCTAACCCACGCTTGAAATTGGTTGGAATTAAGTAATTCTTGTCGGTGTCGTCAATTACTGTCATGAGTTTCCACTCAAGGTCACCGCCTTTTCTTCCCCCGGGTCATTGGATGTTCTATGCAGCCTCTTGGGCTTGCGCAGATGTCAACCCTTTTGGTTGAGTGGCAGAGAAGGAAGACCGTCCGGCATTTCCACCTTGGTCTTCGAGGAAGATTGCAGAGCAGTGTCGGGTTTCGGCCATTTTGAAGGCTCAATTTTCATGGATTAAGTTCCGGGACTGCGATTTAATTCTTTTAATGAATTTTTGCTTGCTAGGAGCAGCGTTTTATCTGCAACTTCGTTCGATAACATCATATCAGGTGAGCTAGTTTTTTATATAGTTGAGTTTTTTGCGAGTCTGCCTCGTGATGCCACGTGCATGGAAATTTTTCAAGTACTAAGGATTTCTTTCTTTATTTCTATCAAGCCACGAACATCGGCAACAGTTTGGAGGTCCCAACCCTGTGGTAACCTTTGCTGTGTGGTGCCCTTTTGCTGCCTGCAGTTTTGGAATTTCCATCCCTCTTTATCCTTGTTTAAAGGGGTAAGTTAAACCTTGAAGTTTTTTTTGCCCCGTGTTTCTCTAATACTTAATAATCGTTTATTTGTTTACGCCCATGCATTATAATTTAAATTTTTGCGGACAATAGTTATCGAAAATTCTGCTTCACAATCTTATTCTCTCAGACTAGTTTTTTTTTGGCTGCCCGGTGTGTGCTGCATCTTATTTTGAATTATAATAGCTGACTAAATTATTACCATAATAACCAAGCCGCTCAACTGCTTTATTATTAGTATTACATTATCTAATTTGCATTCTTTTGAACGCGGGACTATATTTTTGAAGCTTGAATAGTGTGAAGTAAATTTCATACAATCTATAAGCTATGTTTAGGGCCTCTTTATACCCGCTTTCGGGTCCGTTGGAACAGCTAAGCTTGGATTTAAGCCGTCAGTCACTCGCTTGGTAAATGTAGATTGTTTTTATCGGGTTTTGTTATTGACTTTATCGCAAAGCACATACCGTGGCTTTAACAAGTTTCTTTATCGACTTTATTTCATACTCAATCATATGCAGGGGCTATTATCTATAATTATAATTTCAATATTTGTATAAGTTAAAAGGTGTATGAGCTGGCAGTTTCGGGCTTTATGCTTATGAAGTTGGAAAGTGTAGATTTATTTTAGCTTTTATTTATATCGATTGGTTGAGTAATTTTTTTTATGTGTTCAGAGGGGTTAACTTACTATTTAATTTTCAAATTTGTCACTATTGTTTTGGGGAAATAAGCTTACTAGGCTCATACACATTTTACACGTTTTACACTTTTTATTTTATCATACCATTTGCTTAGTTGGAATTTAAGGTAGATAGATGCTTTATAATTAGTTAACTTGCTTTTGGGAACCTGGAGTGGTCAGGTAGTTTTATGGTAGCAATTTGTTTGCTTGTGATTTACGCTTGGTGTTTTTATTTATTTATTTATTTATTCATTTACGGTCATAAACACAAAAGTTACACACTAATTAAATCTAAATTTGTGATAGATGCACATTAGCGGTATATTTTGCTTTTAATTTAGCATTTGTGTTCTTATAAGTGTACATAAGTGGTGTATTTCTGATTATTTCTCTTTAAACGATTTCTCCATATATGCTTTGGTTTTCTTATGTTATCTTACATTGATTCGCTTTACACGAGTAGTGCTAATGCTTAAATCTTAAGTCAAGCTAAATGGGGCTCCATCTTTTTCTAGTTATTTTTACAGGCTACGCTTAAGCATTATTCTTTCTTTATACTTGTAATCTTCGTGAACTCATAATTTAATTACCATTTATTTTTCTTTTGTTGTACTTTTATTATTTTTTTTTTATTGTTAATGTAAGATAACATAATGAAGTGCTAAACTGGTCAGTTGATGGACATTTAATTTTTGTAAATATTAACGCTTATCGCTGAGTATCAAGGAACTGTACAATTTTATTTAGTTATCAATGCCCTTGCGTAATAATTTCTTTTGTTTAGTAACGTAACTTTTTTAAATCTTACCTTGAGTTTGTTTAAATTTTGCAACCTGGGTTTCAGCGATTACTTATTTTATTGATAGTTTTTTTTTTAATTAAAGTAACTTCACCCTTTGTTTTTTTTAACTTAACTAAAATTCTGCGATTGATTTCAGGCCACTGGCTTTCTCATTTATTATTAGCCTTTTATTTAAGATTCTTAAATTTTGCGGATTAGTTTCAGTAAATTATTTATCCAAATATTAACTTTGTTTATTAGAGTAACTTTTTAATATTATCCTAAGCTCGTTTAAATTTTGCAAATAATTACTTTCTCTTTTATTAGTGTTTTTTTTTTATATTGACGTAGCTTCTTATTTATTTTTTTTTTTTAAATATTTTTCTACTTATCCAAATTTTTTTCGATTCAGTTTAAGCCATTGGCTTTCTCTTTTAATATTAAATTAATTAATTAATATGAAAAAAAAATTGTTATGATTTCGGCGCTTTAATTCAAGTCAATTGTCTCTCTCTGAATAGTAATCTTTTCTATTAATGTAACTTCTGATTTTTATTTTTAATGTAACTTCAGATATATATATATGTATATATATATATATATATATATATATATATATATATATATATATATATATATATATATATATATATAATTTTTATTATTATTATTTACATTTGAACTACTGTAGCTACTGGGAATTGTTTTGTTCCTAGGGTCTACCGTGGGGGCTACCAAGCATCCCAATTACTTTGTCTTTGGTAGGGGCTACCACGTATCCCCACTTCTCTTCCTTAGGGACTACGAAACATCCCTAATTTCTACCTTATGTGGATGCTAAGGGGTCACCCCAGGATTTTGTGTATGAGGATCGACTTCCTCACGAAGTTTTATTTTATTTATTTGCGGGGCAAAATCGCCCAATTTTCGGATTTTGTGTATAAACACTATTTAATTTGCGGGGCAAAATCACCCAATTTCCAGATTTTGAGTATAAACACTTGTAACGTTTTGATCTTTTGTACAAATAGATGTATATAGGGTAAATTTATAACGTTGTTTTATTCAGCTCACTGCGCCATATGTTTTTAATTTCTATTATGAATAGCAGGTTTGTTGTGTGAGAAGCAGGTCCCTAGACCAACTAGGCGACTTCCAGTTTGCGTCGGTGTAAAAAAACTGGTGGCGTCCAATAGAACCTACCCAGCCTAACTAAGCTGAGGGCTCATTTGCAACGCGCTCTACTACACCTGCTTCCCTCAGGACACCCTGTTGTTCCTGTGTTTTTCTTTAGAGTACCTTTCAGAGATATTTTTAATGTTCTTTCCAAGATATAAGCGGTAAGTACTTGGTCAACGATACTCATCATAGTATCTTTGACGGTTTTTAATCAAACACTTTTTATTGAACAAAGTGCGTCGCACTCGTTACTGCATTCCTCACCATTGTGTTTTACGCTCGAATAGTGCTGCCAAACTACCCAATCAAATGTATTTTGATTATAACTTATTGCCTGCCCCTAAACTTCAGCCTGATATTGCAAATATTCTGCTGAATTTTCGCTGCCATTTATAATGCGATTTGTGCCGATATAAAACAGATGTATAGGATTATTCTAGTAAATCCTAATCTGATCAACGCATTGTTTGGAGGTTTTTACCAAAATAACCTTTACAAGAATATATACTGGTAACATTAGTATATGGTTTAAGCCCATCTCCATAGTTAGCGCTTCGTAGATACTTTATGTCAGTTGACAATGAGTGTTCAAATTTTTCAAATGCTTAAGCTATTCGCAGTCATACCTTTGTCGATGACGTAACTACCGGAGCCCCTCTACTCTTGAAGAAACTACGAGTCTGAAAATTGAACTTATCAAACTTTTGGAAAAGGGATGTCTTGAACTCTGCAAATGGTCCAGTAATTGCCTTCCTTTGCTAGAGGACATACTTTGAGACCATTTAAATGAAAATATTATTTCATTCGAGCAAGAAAGTCCTGATGTTTCTTTAAAAATATTATGTTTGCAGTGAAACTCG
The DNA here is from genome assembly GCA_963971165.1 of Philopedon plagiatum. Lineage (NCBI taxonomy): Eukaryota > Metazoa > Arthropoda > Insecta > Coleoptera > Curculionidae > Philopedon > Philopedon plagiatum. Next base: position 93,536,903 of record OZ020189.1, read on the forward strand.
ACGAAAGAAAGAACGTAACATGTTATCTAAACTAGCCAGATGTTTTGACCAAACAGGTTTCTTAGCCCCCCTGACGTTCTATAATAAAATACTTCTTTTACACACAAGGCTATGGGGTTATTAAAGTACGAAAATATAATTTTATCTAGCAGATGGTAAAAAAATTAACGGGCAGGGGTGATAAAAGGGGAGCGATTGACAGTTTCTTTCTTCCAAAAATGTGACTAATATGCCATTTTCGGGGTTAACTCTAATTTTGTGTAATAGATGTTAAAAAAATTAACGGGGGGGGGGGGAGGAGGTAAAAAGAAACGACTGGTAATTTCATCAAAAATAGGGTTGCCATCCGTCCGGGTTTTAGGGGCGGGTTGTGACAACTGGTCCGGATTTTCGCTTGGTCCCACACCCAATGTGCAATACGATATAATATTTATAATATGCTACTGCGCATGAAATCTGACAATCGAAATTCGTAAATTACGCATTTTTGCTCGCACGCCCTGTTTTCCCAATAGTGTATTAACGGCTTGGAAAAAACGTTTTTTTTAAACCCAGCTGCTTTTTTGATGTTTTTCCCAGTGGTCTAAAAAAACAAATTATGGAAAAATTCAAAAAATAATTATTCTTTAAAAAATATATGAACAAATCATTACAAAATAAAAGTAATACTGCTGTACAAATTTTTCAACTAAAAAAAGACCCACAAAAATATTTTGTATCCCGATTATTAATCTAATTAATCATCACTTTCGGTTTCTAAAAAGGAATCATATTCGTTACTGTAACTTTCATCATCTGATGAGTTTTGTTTTTCCCTTTCTACTTCTACTACATATTTGCAAAGAAGCTGATCATCATGATCGTAACAAACATCTAGTGATATGGCTGGTATTTGGCGATAGTATTGATACACAGTATTATTTTTTTGATTAATTTTTTTCATGTAGTTGTTCGTCCCTAAGATAAAGGCTACTGCGAATTGCGACAAGCTTTTCCACTCCTTTGTTTGTAAGTCTGTTCCATTTTTTAGAATGAATATGCTGATATGATGACCAATTTCTTTTAGACTCTGCCGATGTTGGTATCAACTGTAACAAACGAGTAGACACTAGTTTAAGAGGTTGGTTTGCACAAAGACCTTGCCACATATCAACGGATGACAATCATGTCGTGATGCAATATCCCATACAATAGATCTTGAATAGAACCCTAAACTTCCATCTAACTGGTAAAAAAAAATAACTATGCTCTTTTACTGCAAATAAATCTAAAAAATGAATTTTTTCCAAAAAAAAACGCTCTTTTCGAAAAAAAAGGCTTTTTATTTGTTTTTTTTTTCGATACTGACAAAACCCGTTTTTTTTTAATGCACTAATTACGAATACCGATGTAGAGAACGTAACACACGGCGCTCGGACCAGCGCGCAGCGGCCAATTTTATGATTTTTTGTTACAGCCAGAACTGTCAAAACTCTTAACAGAAGTCCATTCAAGAATTAAATACATATTAAGTAGATCTGGCATATTTAACCCATATTTATTAATTTTTACCTTTCTTGAGAGTATATTTTTTGTTTTAAAGAGATTTTTCAGCTTTTCTTTAGTTTTTGCAACAAATATATATATATATATATATATATATATATATATATATATATATATATATATACAGGGTGTCCCAGAAATTTCTTAGCAAGCAATGTCTCATTTATTATAAAAGCTAAAAAAGTGATATAAGCGGGGTTGGTTAGAATATCGAATGGACTTCCACAAAATATCATCGAAATCATTTTTTATTATGTCAACCTCCAAAAATCCACGCCCACCCCTAACGTTTCAAATAAGACCACCCATTTTTTTTCACAAAAATTGAAGTTTTACTTTGATTTATATCTGGTGATAAACTTATTTGGGATATTTATTCCTACCTTTTGTGGAAATTTCATGGAGATATCAGGAAACGATAAGAAAATAGTTTTTAAAAGTATTGTTTCACTTTTTAAATATTTATTTTTATGACAAATAATCTAAGCAATTTTCTTTCATGCTAACCTAAAATCAACATTTTCAAAAAGAGAAGTTAATAATCGGTAATTTACATTCACAGTGGTAGGTGTAATACTTATTTTATAATATTTAATTTTGCCAACTTTTATATCTGGAACATCAAAAATGAGACACTGCATGTTGTGAAATGAATAGGGAACTTGCATGAAAATTAAATTTGAAAAATAACACTCTTAAACGTAAGCTAATATCATCAAAAGACCCATAGTTCACAAAAAAAATAATTTTTTAATCCCCTGGATTAAATATAAACTATTAAAGGTTGCATAATTTGAACAATTCTAGTTACGCGACTCCATTGGTTGTGACGTCAAACCGTTCGTCGAGACATGACCCGTGAGCGGCAGCACGCCAAGAGTACGGAAACGTATTTATTAGACAATCGTTTGGTAACAAATTTAGTGTGCTTGTTTGGATTTTAAGTTTCAGAGCAAATAAATATTGTTACAAGATGACTGATGAAGGTTTTTTTAAAAGGACAATCAGACAATTTACCAACTGTGGATATGTTTATGGTGGCAACTTTTATAAACAAAAAAACTCCGAGAGTTTTTCGCTTGGTGAAGTTCGCGGTGTTAAAGCTTGCAAGTAAGTAGGTACAATATATGTTAGGTACCGATACCAGTTTATTTTATCATTTGCGTTAAAATTTAAATAGATCTGTGAATTATTCAGATACTTATAGAACATAAAATATTGTTTTAAATCTACTAATGTAGTGATAAACGCCTTAAAAATGTGTACCTATTTTAGATTAAAGTATAAAAATAGTGAAAAACTATAAAATATTTAAAAGTATGTTTTCTTTGACTTAAAACTATATCCTGCAACTTGTGTTTTTTGTTAAATTTATATACTGTTAATTGCTGTTTAGAATGTTTAGCGTTTCATTAGGCAAAAAATATGTTTGTATTGACTTTAGTAGCAAAAAATATATAAATGCATTTTCTAAGTATTAATAAGTATAATTAACTAATTATAGATCTGGAAGGTATTCTTATGGAGATTTTACTATGGGTCCAAGTTCGAAGAGATAAGAATATTTGCACAGTAAAAGCTAAGATAACACCCGAACATAATACACGGAAAAACAATATGCTGTAACTTGTAACATCGATGAGGAGACGGAAACCGGGTTAGATCTGCAATTAAATTAAGTCATATAGGGCTACAGCTGGATTCAAGACATCCAATATTTGGAGCTTCTCCAGATGCCATATCTGAGGAATATGTAGTTGAAATAAAGTGTCCTCAGTCTGAAAAAGCGGTATCTAATTATTTAACAAACGACAAAGTACAAAGCACAAGTTCAGCTGCAGATGTTTATATGTAACAAAAGGAAATGTTTCTTCTGTGTTGCAGATCCAAATTTAAAAAAGAAAACTCTAAGTTTTCTCATATATGGGTGGAATATATCCAAGAATACACAGAAATGTTAATAGATGCAGCAGACTGTTTCTGGCGCCATAATATTTTTCCACATCTATATAAATCGGGCAAAAATTTACCTTAAAAATATTTGAAGGATACGAATAAAACAATTTAAAGTATTACATTAAAATGATCTTCGCATACGTGAAGTGCAGTATTTTTTTCAGAAATGTCTTTTACGTTTCTTCTGCATGCTTTAAACCATTTTACGCGGCGATTTTTAACTTCAGGTACATGAATAAAGAGTTTATTTGAAGTTTTAAAAGTCATATTAGGACACATTGGCACTATACCAGTATTTGTAGTATGTATTTTTCTTAGTATCTTCCATTGTTTGGGTTTTTTGAAACGCAAAGTAAACACACAAACGTAAACAGACCCTACCTGTTCAATTTTCCACCTCGATGTCATTGCACTGCAGCTTAACGTTGATGGCCCGACACACGGTGTGACGTCACACACCTTCCCGCGCCATGGAGCTCGTTTTGAATGTTAGGATTGGCGCGCGAACTTTAATAATTAATAAAAAATTAAGGAGTGACATTTAAGTCGTAATATTTTGCATATGTTATTTTTTGATGTGACTGAACATTTTTATGTAATAAAAAAAAAATGAGCAAGTTCCCTATTAAGGATTCTATTTTTGCAGAAAATGATAAGGGGTGTCATTTGGAAATAAAGGGGCGAGGGTGTATTTTTAGGGGTTGAAACAGTAAACATATTTCGAAGGCGTCATATGAAATCCCATTCGAGATCCTAAAAAATACCACTTTGTTAATTTTTATAGCGTCTCCAATAACGGAGATATCGCTCTTCTGGGACACCCTAAAAATATATATATATATATATATATATATATATATATATATATATATATATATATATATATATATATATATTCATTACAAGTTATTTTTGAAATATCTTCGCCGTCCGGATTTTTATGTGGCCTTGTCCGGGTTTTTAAATCTTAGAGATGGCAACCCTATCAAAAATGTTAACTCATGTGTCATTTTTGGGATTACTGAGGTCAGAACAGCCAATTTTGTCTAACAGATGTTAAAAAAGTTATCGTGGAGGGGGGATAAAAGGGAATGGCTAAAAGTTTCTCCAAAAATGATAACGAATATGTCAGTTCCGAGTATATTATCGTCAGAAAATCTAATTTTGTCTAACATATATTAAAAAAATTAACCGAGGAGGGGAAAATAAAAAGGAGCGGCTTGGAATTTTTCCAAAAATGTTAAAAAAAAAGAGCAATTGGCAATTTCTCCAATGTTAACTAATGCAACATTTTCGGGGTTATTAAGGTCAGAAAAGCTAATTTTGTATAATCTATGTTCTAAAACTTAACGGCGGAAGGGGGGGTAAAAGGTGTTAGAATTATAGAGCATACACAGTATTTATATCATATATATTTTGATAGAATTATGACATTAAAAAACAACAAAACTATTTATATAACTGACAGTATCAATCACTATTAAAGTAACAATATTAGGTCAACAGGTAATACCTAAACCATTAGGTATTATATATTTAGTCGCATAAACCAACACCCCTTCTCGACTAAATATTCTCTTGGATTCCCAATAACTTTCTCATAAATTTATATTTCACTTTGGTAATTATTGATATTACTGGAAACAGCGAATTTTTTCATGAAATTTTGCACAGACCCTAATTTTGGGTCGTAGAACACGAATCCGAAGTCAGTTTTTGGCGGTCTCGTAAAATTTTTTTTTAAACTTTTAGGTTAGCTTTTTCAAGGAATTTCTTTAAATTTGTTGGGTGAGCAAAAAGGTGGTCAGGTTTGCTCAGTTTTGATTGATATAGATACATATATATCTATATCAATGAAAACTGAGCAAACCTGACCACCTTTTTGCTCAGGTTGGGTGAGCAAAAAAAAAAAATTTTTTTACGAGACCGCCAAAAACTGACTTCGGATTCGTGTTCTACGACCCAAAATTAGGGTCTGTGCAAAATTTCATGAAAAAATTCGCTGTTTCCAGTAATATCAATAATTACCTTCACTTTCCCTAGAGGTTTTGTTAATATGTCGGCTTGCATTTCATTGGTAGGACAGTACTCAAAATTGACTTCTTGGTTATTTTTTAAATTTCTTACAAAATGATATTTTACTGCGATATGTTTAGTTCTTGTTCTAATTCCTTCATTATCTAACATTTTCAAAGTGCTTTGGTTATCTTCATACACCGTTATCGTGGGAGGATCTTCTTGCATGTCTTTTAATAGTTGTCGTATCCACTGAACTTCTTGACATGCCTCTGTCAAAGAAATATATTCAGCTTCTGTAGAACTCAGAGATACCATTGATTGCTTTTTGCTGCTCCATGAAATTGGACTATTTAAATATTTAATTATAAATCCACTTGTAGACTTTCTGTCATTGTTATCACCAGCCCAGTCTGCATCAGCATAGCAAATGAGATTATTTCCTTCTGATATATGTCCCAACTTGAGCACATAATCTTTAGTTCCTTTAATATATCGCATTATTATTTTTACTTCATTCCAATCTACTTTATTTGGTTTACTGACTTTTCTACTCAAAATTGACACGGCTGTCGCAATGTCAGGTCTAGTATTGACAGACAGGTATAATAGTGCACCTATAGCTTGTCTGTACAGGTCATTGTTTGGTAGTAAACTGGAGTTACTATTTTTAAAATAGCCTGGATCCATTGGTATTTCAGATGTTTTCGCTTCTGTCATTTCATATTCATTTAAAATTTTTTCGATATAAATTTTCTGGTTTATACAAAAAATGCCATCCTCATTTCTTTGCACTTCAATCCCAAGATAATAATTTAGATTTCCTAGTGTTTTAATTTCAAAGTTTTCTTGTAGATAATCCTGAACTTCATCAATGTGTTTTTCATTCTTTGCTGAAATTATTACATCATCAACAAATACAAGAACGTAAATGTAATCTCCATCTAATTTTTCTCCGTTTTCTTCGTTTTTCTTTGTATATAAACACAAATCTGACTGACTTCTTTCAAATCCAAATCTTATTAGTACTTCATTAAATGTTTCATTCCAAACTTTTGCTGATTGTTTTAGCCCATAAATACTTTTTTTTAGTTCACAAACATATTCTGGATGCTCTTTATCTTCAAAACCGATAGGCTGTTTCATATAAATTTTTTCTTTTAAATTACCATTTAAATACGCCGTTTTAACATCTAGTTGTTTGATTTGTAAATTTTTAATTCCAGCAATAGTCAGCAGTGTTCTTATTGTCGTTTGTTTCACAACTGGAGCGAATACTTCATCATAGTCTTCTCCATATTTTTGACTAAATCCTCGTGCAACAAGTCTTGCTCTGTATCTGATATTATTACATACTGGGTCATTCTTTAATTTGTATACCCATTTACAATCGACTATTTTCCTATCTTTTGGTTTTGGTACAATATTCCATGTTTTAAACTTATGTAGTGCATTAACCTCATCTTGCATAGCATCTAACCACATATCTTGGTCAGGTCTTTTCATAACATCTTCATAACTTCTAGGTTCGTCATATATGTGCAGATCTCTCTGGTTATATTTCGGCTCATCTTCTGTTGGCTTTTCTTTGTTAATGTTTATTTCTATTTGTTCATTATCTATATTTTCAACTTCTTTAACGTGGTCAATTATTTCATAATTTTCTTCCTCTTGACTGGGTAAAACCGTTATTGACATTTCCATCTCTTATTCATCATTTTGTTTTGGCGTATTTTGTATATTCCTGTACACCTGCAGATCTTCATTAAATTTAACATTTCTACTGATAGTTATTTTGCAGTTTTTTTCATCAATTAGCCGATATGCTTTAGAGTTTTCACAATAACCCATTAATTTTAATTTTATTGCTTTGTCATCCATTTTTCTTCGTTTTTCTTTGGGTATATAAACAAATGCTTCACATCCGAAAATCCGTATATTATCTAATCTGGGTTTTTGTTTGAACCACATTTCAAATGGTGTTTTTTCACATGCTTTTGTTGGCAGTCTGTTCTGCATATAATTAGCAGTCATTACAGCTTCTCCCCAAAATTTGTTGTCCAGATTTGCTTCCACCAGCATACATTTTGCCATTTCTGTAAGAGACCTATTTTTTCGTTCGGCTACACCATTTTGCTGAGGTGAATACGGTGCTGAAGTTTCATGTCTTATACCATTTCTTTTCAAATAATTTGTTATAGTTCGTGAAACATATTCTCCTCCATTATCGCTTCTTATTATTTTAATTCTCTTGCCAAATTTTGTATACATTTCTTCAGAAAATTCAATAAATTTTTGTTCAACTTCGTTTTTATGTTTAAGTAGGTAAACAAACGAGTACCTACTAAAATCATCAATAAAGGTTAGAATATATTTATTACCACTAGGCGTTTGTGTTTTCATTGGGCCACAAACATCAGTGTGTATCAAATCCAATACATCCTTTTGTCTGTTCCCACTTTTCTTTGGAAAACTTTTTTGCGTCATCTTACTTTTTATACAAACTTCGCAGTTACTTGTTTCTTCTTTATTATAAATACCAATGTCTTCAGCTAAATTTTGAGAAACTATGGTACGAATTGAATTATAATTTTTATGTCCAAATCTTCTATGTAATAAGTTTATATCATACTTAGTTTTATCGTTTTGAGCGATCAGTAATCTATTAGAGAGTTTTAATTCGTATAAATTATTTTTTAAATAAGCTTTTGCCAAAATTTTTGAATTTATATCTTGAATTCGGCATTCCCTGTCTTTAAAGATTACTTCCAAACCAAGAGCTGTTAATTTTCTTACTGATAAAAGGTTTCCATCTATTTCCGGACAAAACAGTACATCCTTAACTTGTATACTTGAGTTTTTACCATTTTCATCTTCTACATTTAACCATCCATTACCAGTCCATCTAGATTCAATTTTTGTTCCATCTGCTAAAAATATTGTTTCTTTTCTTTCATAATTGATTTTCTCGAAAAAATTTTTATTACACGACATGTGACAAGTTGCGGCCGAATCAATGTACCATTTATCCTTTGAAGCTAGAGTAGCCACAAAACATGCATGGGTATTTTGTGGTTTCTCATCGTTATCATCGCTATCTGTTGTAGATTTATCATATTCGTTGTTTCGTACAATCTTCTTAGCTTTTTGTTTTTCTCCTCTTCCATCATAACTTTTATTGTCTTTACGCATATACTTGTTCTTTTGGTTATACCAGCATTCATTTTGAAAATGACCTCGTTTATTACAAATATAACAAGTTTTTTCAGTTTTACTTTGTTTTGATCCATACCTTGTATGAAACTTCATAGCAACTTCAGATTCTTTTAAACTAATTTCACTTCTTCTTCTGCTTTCTTGTATCAATCTTTCTTTGACCATTTCAACGGTGAGATCTTGCTCTGGACGTGTTTCTAAAGCCATTACAATTGTATTATAGCTTTCAGGTAGACTACTTAACATGAAAGCTACTACTAACTTTTCTGCCAGTTCTTCCCCCATTGCTGTCAATTGGTCAACCAGCTGCTGCATTAAAATCAAATGATCCTCCATTTCATCATCTTCAGTTAGTTGCATTCTACATAATTTCTTTAGAATAGATACTTTGTTTGACAATGTACACTTTTCGTGGTATTTTCTTAGAGCTTCCCAATATTCTGTTGCGTTTTTTAGTTTTCTCACATGTGTTAGTTGGGAATCTTCAATAAGTAGACCGATCATTGCTTTTGCCTTATTATTTTTTGTCTCCCAAGTACTATCTCTTTTTTCTTCTGGTATTTCTTTACATACTATATCCCAGAGATCTTCTTTTACCAACATCAACTCCATTCTGTATTTCCACGTTGCGTAATTAGTATTGTTCAACATCTTAATTGTGGACTTCGTTTCAACAGCCATTATTTTATATATTTATGTTTCTTCTAAATAACTTCTATGTTACTTCCCTTTCTTATATATATATATATATATATAGTTTTAATGCTCTGGGCCCATAACCTGTTAGAATTATAGAGCATACACAGTATTTATATCATATATATTTTGATAGAATTATGACATTAAAAAACAACAAAACTATTTATATAACTGACAGTATCAATCACTATTAAAGTAACAATATTAGGTCAACAGGTAATACCTAAACCATTAGGTATTATATATTTAGTCGCATAAACCAACAGTAAAAGGGGCGGGGGTAATTTCTTCATAACGGTTAACTAATATGTTATTTTTGGGGTTATTGAGGTCAGAAAATTTAGTATAACATGGTTATTACAAATTTAAAGAGGGGAAGATAAGATGAAGGGGAGGGGGGAATAGGTGCACTAAAAATAAATAATTTTCTCATAAAAATTAAGAAAATTAAGTTGACCCGCAGTAATAAATACATAACAATACTATTTGTTATATAGGTCCAGAACCGCCTATGTAACCTAACCTAACATAACTCATGTTTCATGTATTCATTCATAATCATGACATCAAAACTACACTATTATCACCAACACCACGCGGGGGAAGCTAGTTGTTAATATATGTTTTACAAATAGCTTCATCGGATGGTTGTTACAGACTAAATCTTAAACTAGAAGTTCACAAAGGTGTCATATAGGTAATTTAGGTTTTATTATTATACCAGTTTACTATGGGGAATTCAGACTGGGCTTTATTTCTGTTGGGTAAATAAGTTTAATAAGGGTGAGTTATTTAATTCTAATTGATCATTAAGTAAAAAGTCGGAATTTTTCAACCGATTTATCTCAAGACTTTCAAGCAAATTCAATTTTTTACCTTTATTTTCTACATGTAGTATTTTAAAATTGCTATCAAAAGTATGTCGATTCTGTAAAAGATGGTTTGAATATGTACTACATTTTCCGGGAAACTCCCCAGCTTTGTTCTTAGAAAGAATTGAAAAATCGGAAAATAATTTTAACGCAAAAGACGTTCAGTACAGTTTAACTTTCATGTATGTTTTTGTTAAATTTAAATCTTAGTTTTAACGAATGACTAGTTGTGGGCAATGGTATTTTTTTACTTACAAAAACTAAAGAATATTATATCTATTTAAGAATTAAGCAAAAAAATCATTTTTAAACAGCTAATATTAAATTAGTCTTCATAATAATGTATTAATTTATATTTTTGTGCCAAGTCTTATTTCTTGAAAAGAGGCTAATTTTTGGTAATTATTATGTTTGGTATTATCAAAAACTTGAAGTGTTTCTTTTTGGGTAAATAAATAAATGTAATAATAATTATTTTTCCTACTGTAATAATATCAGTATAATAAAGATGAATCATAAATTTAGTTAGTTCGAGTCAAGTATTAAAGGAAATTCTAAGTTTAAAATATTCTATGTTATTATTGATAACAGTTAATATGTATAAAATATAATAATGTTTTGCCTCTGTACCAGCGCGAAAAGTTTTGTTCCTTCTTGCATTTGAACCTTAAGGTAGACGTTATTTACGGTTCTACGAAATCTTCTCGAAAAACATTTCCTCGAATTACTCTTCCTCGGATTACATTTCTTTGAAAAATTTGTCATTCGAAATACATTATTATCGGAAATACATTTATCGAAAAACTATTCTCCGAACTGCAATTCTCTAAAAATTTTTCATCGAAAATATATGTCTTAGAATAATAACTCACTGAAAATAAATTTCATCAAAATACAAATCATAGTAAATATTTTTCTCGAAAAATATTCAATCTTAAACATTTTTGAAATAATTACATTGATAATAAATAATACATTGATAATACATAATTGTTAATATTGACTTTAAAAAAAAATATTTTATTGCATTATTTGTTAGAGACATAAATCTAAAAAATGACAATTACAACAAAGAAAATTATTTTTTATATCTTTATTAAACATATAAATTACGTTAGTGATAAATAACATAAATGAACATTTTATAATAGATTTAAATAATTCTGCGATGTTTCTTAGAAACATTTCGATTTCATCATTTGAAATCTCTTTTTTAAATTCATGGGCGTTTATTATTGAATACAATATTATTTGTGTAAGACTCTTGAATTTTCCTTCACCTGTGTTTTCTTTAAGGATTTAATATATCATTATTGAAGTAATTTATAATTATTTCAATTTTAATGAAATGTCTTTCCTATGATTTGTAACTCGATGAAAAATTGTTCAAGTAATTATAAAAATGAATTTTCGATGTACTTATTGTAATTTGGAAGAAATGTTTTTCGAGGAAATTTCGTAGAACCGATATTTACCTACCCACTTTTCAAATCTTTAATATTTTTATTTGTTTATTTTTTTTGGTTGCATTTTTTATTACCTCATCGAATTACACGAGATTTTCATTTTCAAATTTCTGTTTTTTAAACTCATTTTTGAATTATTTGGCCCGAAAAATGGCTACCATCGGTGTTAGATTCGGGCTAGATTTTTTTAGACAATAACAGAAATACATTTGATACGACTTACGTCTTGTGTTATTAGAGTATTTTAGCTACAGTTAATAGCTAACAGTTTTTACAAATTCTTGAACTCCCGGGAATTTCTAAAACTACTCATATGAAAATTTTTGAGTCCTGAGAAACTCAAAAGTTTAGGATAGTTATAAAGTGTTATATCCAAATGTTAATTAAACATAAACAGCCTTGTCAAATGGTTATTTATAGTAATTACCGGGTGGCTATTACTTTCGTCATCAGCTCCTGTTGTCAATTTTATTCTCGCAAGTAGTAGTCAATACCGAATAACAATATAGTAATATACGTCATATAGTAATGAGTATTTTTGAGAACACTGAACATCTACATAATAAAAATAAACTTCAAAATTTTCATACTCTTATACTATGTTCGGCCATTCAATCTTTTTCATCGTTTTGCTCAGAATTTTTGACAGGCACGTGATTAACCGTACTGTTCACAACAATAAGTCATGCGCCTGTTGCGCGATTGAATGGCCGAACCTAGTATCTCTAGTTTCTACAGCTAAAGTTATTATAATAATTAGTTTAAATTTCCTTATTTTTTTCATAAAAAATATCAAGGCACAATATTTATGTCTGTTGTTGCACTCAATCGAATTAAAATATTATTTATAATCAGAACGGTACTGAATGTAATTTATAAAAATCAAGTCCAATTTCTTTTAAATCGCTTCAACGGAAATATTCAACGAGAAAAAAAAACAAGAAATTAAAAACCCCGACACATTTTGCACCAAAGAAACGGTGTATCGATCGCGCTGTTGTCATCAATTGCACAAATTACAAAGTGAATATCAGTGCATACTAAGGAACAGTTTCTGTTTTTTCATAAACGGACAAAAATGTCCGAAGCAAAGGTTTATGGCAAACACTTCCAATGCGGTAGTTGGAAAAGGATAGCATCCCACAGGTATCGGCGTCGGACCGAGAGAAATCTCGAAATTCCGAAAGTCGAAGGTACTTCGAACCCCACGAACAGTCGAACAAATCTTTTTTTTTTAGTGCGGTGTGACAGTTTCGTCATAATAAAATCTAAAAAATCTTGTATTTGACGGGGTTTATTATTTTTCAAACGTTTTTGAAACTGTCTGGTTTAGTCGGAAAGTGAATCGAGGGTCTGAAAAAACAGATTCGGGTAATTTGCCCAAACTTACTGCGGACACTAAACATGATATACAAATATTTAAGTTATAAAACAGACTATTATGCTGATATACGAAATGTGGATCCATTTTGACCCCGAAAAAAATTAAAAACCGTGAAAAATTTGGGTCAAAAATCTAAATTTCCAGTTGTTCTCAAATAAACCCATTTTCCAGCTATTTTAGGTATAGGTTTAGGTATATATTGCAAAAAGAAAGTATTTGAGATTTTGAAGTTTTACGTAAGAATCCGTTTTTCTGTAAAACGTTTCGTTTTCGAGTTATTAAGTACCAAAGAGGGGTCTGCAAACGGCAATTCTCGACCTAACAAAATTCAAAAGAATTACTACCCCTTTTCCAATACTCACCAATTCCAATAGGGTTCTGAAACTTCTGGTGCTCTACAACCTCCGAAAGTTTAAATCTATTTAATTCGCTTTTGCGGACTGTAATCGATATCATACGAAATCGCGGAAATTTCGACTTTGACGTTTAATAACTCCGAAACGATATACCCTGTACAACTGAATTTTTTATAGAAGCTAGATGCACTATCTCTCTATTAACCCATAAAATTTGATTGCGCCCTTTCTGACCGTTTTCGAGAAAAAAATTTAAAAGGTGAACATGTCGAAACGGACGTCAACATACATACATTTAAGTCGCCAACGGCTCCGTATATAGATCGCCGGTAGGCACTCTATATTAGCTCTGTTCGCAGAAGAATCACAAACCAGTCAGAGCCAACGAAATTACTGGAAACCAGTTGGCGAACTGTCATGTTACCAAATGTCTGAAACTTGATTGGCGCTGATCGGTTTGCGATTGCTCTGCGAACAGAGCTAATATCTTGGGAATCCCTGATTGCTCGAAAACGTAAATAGTGGTCTCTGTATTGGATTCTAAATCAATGGTCATTTTACAGCAGCAAAGAAATTCGATGTTGACGCATAGAATTTTCGGTCGGGCAATAAGCGAGTTGGCAACACTGTAAATATCTGACAAATCAAAATGCGGGGAAATGTGATCACTATGTGACTAAACAGGTCGAAAATTGAATTAGCTTTTATGGCAATTCCCTCATCCAAAAAAAAATACGATTTGTACTTCATTTTGGTCAAAGCTTTTAATAAGCCAATAAAAAAAGTGTGCAATAGACATATTACAGTTTCTTAAGGCTTATTCATGGCTTAAGTATACTATTGGAGAATAAAAATTTGTTGTTTAACATTTCTGTTGTGAAATCAAAACAAAAAACTAGCATCTGTTTGTTTAATGAGGTCTTCTTCGGGTCCCAACTTTAAATGATCAAATAATTTTCATCTGTAGCGATGAGGAAATAAAAGTCACACCGGAGCCGATTTTTTAATTTTTGTTTATATAAAAACAAGATTTTCATGCCTCAAGGGAATGCCAACGATAGGTAAGCTTTATTTACGCTTCCTATTTATCTTATGGCTTTAGCAATTTTGATGAAATTTACGTTGTGTAAAGCACGTAAATTAAGCATAATTCTAACTGTGAAAAGACTTTGACAAGTCCTCCCGGGGCGTGCATATAAGAAGACGATAAAATATCTCTTTAATAAAAACATGTACCCCCTCAGTTTTTCACATTTTATCTCAATCAAATAGTATGTTGAATTCTTAAGAAATCTTACCTCTTCATATTTTTATAAGCACTTCGTTAAGGAAATAAATGCAATTTTATTAAGCGCCATATTGGTTTAGTATTAGTTTTCCCAAACAGATAATTGCAAATCGGATGTACCAAGTAAAGAGCATAAATTTAACACCCAACAAGCATCAGAAACAAAGAATCTGCGGACCCCTGTTCATATGAACTTTTTGCCTTAGTTTCATTCAAAGAATCTCCCTTTAAGCGATGGCACATGCTTTTTGAAACACCCTGTATATCACAAATAAATCCAATTCCTAATTTTTCGAGGAATGTTTTTCATCATAAAAATTTACTAAAAGTGTACGATTTACTTTGAGAATTTTTTTTATGCGAGGCGCCCAGAAACTTCAAAAATATAAACTTTGTCTAACCTTTAATGTGCGGCCACACATAAAGCGGGTAGCGAAGATCGCAGTGCAACGGACAACGGAGAGTAAAACGCACAGTGGCCACACATATCGCCGATTGAAAGACTGTTTAAAAATATTATTTTGAAAGTAGTGCATATTATTATAATCATTACACTCGCAATGGTACAGGTCGCAAAAAATATCCATTTTTGTGTAAAATATAAAAATTAAATAATCTGAAAAATGTCTTAAATATTTACCTGAAATATTCATACATTCGGATATCTCTTTCCATAATTTATCTAAAATACCTCGTTTATGGTGATATGGATGTGAAACACCCCACACGCCGAGAACAAACTTTACTCGTAATCCATTTTTATATTCTGAAGAACTAACCTAAATACGGGCCAATACGCGCGAAAATATTAGTAGTGTGGCCAATGGCCATCTAGATATGCTCGTTGAGTGTACGGCCACATATAAAGCGGGTAGCGGAGATCGTAACGTAACGGACAAAGGAGAGTAAAACGCATAGTGGCCACACATATCGCTGATTGAAAGACTGTTTAAAAATCTTATTTTGAAAGTAGTGCAAATTATAATCAGTACACTCGACGCGAACAGCAGTGTGCATGTGTGCAAGACTGCAATGTCTATTTGTGTGTAAAATATAGAAATTAAATAATACCCATAAAAAATGTCTTAAATATTTACCTCAAATATTTGGAAAATTTCTTTCCATAATTTATCCAAAATCCCTCGATTGCGGTAATATGGATGTGAAACATTCCAAAGAGATCGCCGAAAAACTTCACTTATTAAGAACTCGCAATCCATTTTTATAGTCTGAAGAATTAACCTAAATATGCGTCAATACGCGCGAAAATATCAAATAAAGAACGCTCCGCTACCAGCCAGCAAGCACGCTTTCCTCTCCGCCTTTCGCCCTGCGTAGTGTGGCAATCTAGATATGCTTTTTGAGGATTAAAATCATATACGCATGAGCGCCCGCAGACTTTTTTCTCAGGGGGGGCAAAATGAAAAAAAGGAATATATTTTTAAAGATTTTACTACTAATAATTAAAAAGTATGACAATTTCACAATCTCAGGGGGGCCACGGCCCCCCCCCCTGGCACACCCCTGCGGGTGCCCATGCATATACGTATTAAATAAATATACCGCGGGTTGTCTGGAATTCTTGATGCCAACAATGTGAAATGGAGATATACAATCTCGCATAAGTCTATCCTTTAGTCTGATATTTCTGTATATGCGCATGCGTTAATACGAATTTTTTCATTGGTCAGACATTGTACTGAATTAGATGGAGAATTGTACTAATCATCCGCTGTTGTGCGTGTATTTCGGCTTCTTACAACTTTCTGGGTTTTCTAGTTTACAGCTGGATCGCCATTTTTCTTTGGGTCGTGTTGCATTTTGTATTCGGTGTTCTTGTGGTTTTTTTTTTGAAGTGTGCTAACTTATGCCAGATGTACAAAAAGTAATAAACTAGTTCAATTATACCAAAAAACCAGCCCTGTCAAGAAACGTATGAAGCGTGGCGCCGTTAGATTGCCAATAGCAACACAAAATTTAGCGCAATCGCAGTTTACGAAATATCGGAATACCTAAAGGATAGACTTATGCGAGATTATATATCTACATTTCACATTGTTGGCATCAAAATCCGCACATTGGGAAAATGGGGAACCCGCGGTATATTTATTTAATACGTATATGATTAAAATAAATAATGCTCCGCTATCATCTCCGCTCTGAGCTACGCCTACGGTCCGCTGTCCGCGTTATGTGTGGCCGCACACTTTATACGTCTGTCTTTTATTTATAAAGAAATGCTTAAAATGACTTTTTCAGTCGGGTGCAAGTTAGCTTATTACATTTTTCCTACTATACTATTTTGTTATCACCTTTGTTGCCTGTATGCTAAAAATACTTTTATAATCGATATCAATTAAGGGTTGATTGCTGGATTGATTAAGACCTTATTGATATCATTTCCAAATATCATTACAGCTTGTGTATCATAATAATTAAATTAATTATTGCAGTTAGCTCGCATGTATGTAGTACAGTCGAAGCCAAAATAAAGTTTCATTTTCAATACTCTTTCTTATGGAATTACAGTCTCCGTCAAAATAAAGTTTAATTTTTATAGCTGTTTCGTATGGAAAATGGAACTTTATTTTGGTCACGACTGCACCTTCCAGCAGGTATTTTCATCATTTTAAACCATATTCAAATTTTTGAATATATGTAATCAAAATAACCTATTGACATGTTTGTTTAGAGTACAGTTCCAACAAATTTTACTTTTGACAATTAATAGATATGACAATTACTGTGATAAATATAATTCTTCAAGTAAATGACCTAAAATTCTATGGTAAAACGACTTTTAGAAATATGTAAATATTTTTAGAAATATGTAAATGAACACTACATGGCCAAGCAATTGATTTCCCATTCACAAAAAATTTAATTTTACTAAAACATCTTAATTAATTTACATTCAGAGAAGTACCTAAATATATCGAAAATATATGAGAATGTTCGGTCATCGTATACCTACCTATACTTTGTGTTAAATATACCATATGCCTGTGTCATGGTTCAGGTAGAACAAGGTATAATATTCTGGGCAGTACCTTTACTGGCTTTTACGACAGACTTCGAGGAACCACTCGTCGGGGGGCTCAATTCGTCAAGGCAAATATCGACGGCCCTCAAAGTGTCAACTTGTCACCCATCAGCTCGGACGTTTACGACTTCCAGGGACAGACGCCCATTCAACATTATTTTCTGGCATTAATAACCGTACTAGCACCTATGGTGGCACAGAGATAAACTGCATTGATTCTGAAAAATTCTCTTGCATGTCATGGCCTAAGGTAATTTATATAGCTGTTTAGTGCCTCGGTATAACACCTGACTTACGTTTAAGTTGTTACAAAATTTACTAGGATATTATTCTCATTAGTCAAAAATGATTTAACTATTGTATCACTTTATTTCAGAAAATAATAATGAAGTACTAGTTTTTATAACTTATATCAAGTTGTATACGGAATAAATAACCATGTACCATGTGTCATTGTTAAGTATGTTACAGAATCTTCTTGACGAAATCCAAAATATTCTAAACGATAATACTAGCTTGCGCCCGCAACTTCGTCCGCACTATAACAATTTTACTCCATTACAAACCTTGAACCCCCATTTCACCCGCTTAGGGGTTGATTTATTAAGAACTGTAAAACCCGTGTTTAAACATTTTTTTAGAGTATCTCTATGAGTTTCGAGTTGATAGGACCATCTAATATGTTTTCTCCATACAAAGTTTGAACCCCTGTTTTACCCCCTTAGGCGTTGAATTTTGAAAAATCCTTCCTTAATGCACGCCTACGTTATACATATAAGAAATCTCCATGCAAAATTTCCATTTTTCAGACCCAGCGGTGTGGGCTGTGCGTTAATACGTCAGTCAATCAGTCGGTCAGTCAGTCAGTCAGTTTCTTCTTTTATACGAGAGATCATAACATTACAACCTGTTCATGAAAAGTATTTTTCGTAATATTATGTGCCTTTGTGTCCAAGTCTGTTCGGACATTGTCTGTTATCTAGACGGTTCATGCAATGCTGTCAAATACAAGATCAAAGTGGTGTTTTATTAAAAATGTTAGACATTTAATGTAATGTTAAACTGTTTTTTGCCGTTAGCGAAATCGCATAAAATTGCATCAAGTGGCTAATTATTTTAAATATTGCATATAATGGTAAAAGTAAAATTTGCCGCTGGTGAAATAAAAATTGAAACAATTGTTTTGACAACAATTTGTTTGTACAGGGATATCCAAATAAAAGTAAACAGGCCTTATAACTTTTTTATTTTTAAAGATGGGAAAACATGTTAAATATGAAAGTTTTGGAGAATTTTATGGATCATTCATATATCTTATCAGCAAAACAATTTTTTTATAATAATAATAATAATAATAATAATAATAATAAAATGTCTTTTATTAGAAAAACAGTTACACAAACAGGCGAGGTTTAGCGTTATAGTTTGCTACTTTTACTTAAGCTATTCGGTAAAGATTTAAATAGTAAGTTAAAATAATTTATTAATTTTAGCAACTGAATTGAGGAGAGGAAGAAATAATGCGATTGATAAAAAAAATTATTTCAAAGAAGAGAAAACTCTCTCGTACACTACTGCAATAAGAAATATGCACATATTTTTTTTATTGCATAAATCGTTTAAGGAAGTCATTACAAACCCAAAAAAAATATTTTGAAGAAAATTACTAGGATAATTTAGCTACAAAAAATGTTTACTTTTCGGTATAATTTATTATAATTTCAAAAGCAGCCACATTTGTCCTTGAAAAGTGACGTCAGGGGATGAGTAAAAATCTACATTTTAACATAAAGCTTAACCGAAAGTCGAACAGGTTTGATTTTCTCGAAAACAGTCAAAGGGAGAGAAATCGAATTTTTTGGTTGATAGAGGAATAGTGCAACTAGCTTCGGTAAAAAATTCAGTTATACAGGATGTTTCGTTTCGGAGCTATTAAACGTCGAAGTCGAAATTTCCGCGATTTCCGTTGAAATCGGGTACAGGTCTCAAATGTGAATTAAATCGATGTAAATTTTCGGAGGTTGTAGGGGACCCGGAGCTTCAGAACTTCACTGAAACTGGTGAGGATCAAAAAATGGCAAGTAATTCTTTTGAATTTTTTTAGGTCGAAAATGCCATTTCCAGACCCCTCTTTGGTACCTAATAACTCGAAAATAAAACATCAGATCGAAAAACGGATTTACAAGGGAAACTTTAAAATCTCAAATATTTTTTTGCCATACACTTACCTAAACCTAAAATCACTGGAAAATTGAAATATTTGAAAAAACTGGAAATTTAGATTTTTGACCCAAATATTTCGCGGTTTTTAATTTTTTGTGGGGTCAAAATGGTTCAAATTAAAATCCCATATACGTCATCGGAAAGAGCTCGTCAAAGTATGTGTTATTCACATTTTTTAATTTCTTCCTTCTCTATAGGAAGGGAGGAATCGCCGATTAAAATTCGATTTTTTCACTTTTTGTGCCCTAGATCCCTATCTATTTTTCCCCACTTTTTCAACACTATCTTATAAAGGGATAATCACACTGTAAAATGAATACCGAATGGGTCACCCAGGAGCGTATTTAGGGTGTAAAAATCGGATTTTCTTGATTTTTTCCGACAAATCTATTTTTAACCGACATTATTCCACACTATTTACCCTATTTAGTGATTCTTTTTGGGTTTATTTTATCCATTAATTATCTAAGAATACCTCCCACTAATTTAAATCGCTTATTTTTTCGGTAAAGTTATAAATAAAAAGGTTTATTTGCATCGGGGACATCTAAAATTTGAGAATTTTTGAATTTTCCAAGATTGCCATGAAAATAAAGAATTGCAGTTTATTTACTCGAAATTATTAAGATGATATGTCAAAAATGAAAATGTTTGTTGCAGAATTGAAAGGTTCCTGGGCCGATTGCGGCTTAAAGTATACCTACATGAATAAGATTTTAGGAACCTTCTACTTTAAGTGCAGGGATATTCCATTGGATGAGTTCCGCATTAAATGCCATTTTTATTGAGTTTTCGATGACTCTACAACACTGGAATTCGCCATGTACTCTTGATGAGTCATAAGTTCAGTTTTGATGACACAGCCAATGGGATCACGTTTTACAAGTTTCGAAATTTGCGCGAAAATTTGCAGTTTTAAATCCTTTTTTTGTTAATAAAGACCAAAATAAATTGATAACAGCAACCGCCATGAACATTTAATTTATGTAGAGAATATAAAAAAATATTTCAGATTTATTTGGGTTATATGCATATTCCCTATTTAGCCATTTAGAAACTTAGTACGATACTATTTTCCAATTTTTAGTTTAAATGTAGAATTAGCTAAGATTTTGAGCTCATCCTGGACGTTATTATACAATCTGACAGCTACAAAAGAAACGGAGCGTTTAGAAAGGGCTGTATTGTGTCTAGGAATATGAAGAATGAGTTGTGACAATGTATTTATTTGCAAGAGTTTGTCCCGTAAATAGGAAGGTCTATTTGTTTTAAGTATGCGGTGGACTAGTGTTGTAATGTGAACTTTCCACATGGCATCCATGGGAACCCAGTTCAACAATTTTAGATAAGCCGATATCCTATCGTATTTTGTAAGTTTAAACACAAGTCGACAGCAATTATTGTACTTACTGTATGAGTCGTTTAGTTAAAGAGTTCAGACAGGGTCCGTATACTAAGTTTGCATAATATTTAAAATTTGGAAAACCAGTGATTCACTTAAATTTTTTCTTAACGAGAAACTGAGACAGCTCTTGTTTGCATAGAAAGTTTTTAAAATACAGTATGATTTATAAAGCAAATGTTTAACATGTTCTTTAAATATCAAATTTGGATCAGTCCCAGGTTCTTACACTTTTCGTTAAATGACAGGCTTCCTCCATTGATAGCTGGTTTAAAATCAGATCCCAAGTTGGCTATAAGGATGGAGTTACCAACAAGCATGAAGCAGGACTTTCTTGCATTTAGTTTTAGATCGTGTGCCTTAGAAAAATCATAGATGTTCATTAAGTCTGCGTTTATTATATTTAAGGCGATGGACGCATTCTCAGGATTAAAACTAAAGTAGAAAACCAAAAAATTGCAGTTTTGACAGCAGGATTTCATAATTCACGAAATAATAAATCCTCTAAAGTAGATCAACAGCACCAGGGCTGTAATTTTTTTCTCATCCCAGGCTGAAATAATATCATCGGAAATATTAAGTAAAGCAGAGGTGTGACTCTCTGAAACCGGACTGCATAACCTCAGTAAATGTCACTAACTGATTATAAATGACTTTTTCAAGCACTTTTGAAAGTACTGATAGCACACTGATTGGTCTTAGATCAGTTAGAGACGAGGGACTGGTACACAGGCAAATGTTTAATGATTGCCTCTTTCCAGGAAGAAGGACAATATCCAGTTTCCAAAAACAGATTTATAATACATAATATGTGTTGTGTAAATTGTTATGTGTGGAATGCAATACGTTAGCATTTTTGAGGATATGCAGTCAGTGCCAAAAGCATTGGACGTAATAATTTCTTCGATTTCCTGAGGGGACACCAGTCTAAATTTGAATATTTTATTAGAGATATGTCTATTAGATTTACAAAATCTGATTTATTCGTGACAAATTTGGCTATTATTGTTCAAGAATTGTAAGAAACAATTATTGATTTCGTCTGAATTTCCTGTAATTGGGGGGATTGTAGTTAAATTTTTATCTCTTAAGCCCCCCACAGACTACGATGTTTTTCATCCGTTCGCATCGGCGATTTGAACCGTCGCCGTCGTGTTGAAATTCAATATTGGACAGATATTAGAACGGACGGTTCGGCACGACCGTTTTCGGCCATAGACTATCAGTTTGGCACGCCGATTCGAATCGCAGCGATGCGAACGGATGAAAAACATCGTAGTCTGTGGGGGACTTTAGACCTATGTTGTTGAGAGACCGCCAGCCTGTTGCTTCATTAATTTGAAAATTTATATTGAGATAGATTCGCTTCTCACGACGTAAACATGACAAGGTAAAGTTTCTGAGCTGTTTTTATTGTAACCAGTCCTGATCAGATCTAGATCTTTTAAATTTCGAATGGGCCTTGTCTCTTTCCCTCATAAGTAGTTTGATAACATCGGTAATCCAAGGCATTTTTAGTTTGCTAACTCGAATCACCCTTAATAGGAGCATGTATGTTAAATAAATTTAAGATACCATTACCCAGAAACTCCACCTTCTCGTCAATATTCTGAAGGTACAAAATATCGTCCCAGTGTGTCTGCTGTAAATCGGTTACAAAGTTGTTATAATTAAAGTTTTTAAAATCCCTAACTTTTATAATTTAAGAAATATTCCTGGTTTTTGGAATTTTAAATCGCAAAAAACCAACCTGTGACCTGTGATCAGAGATTAAATCCTCATTTTTTTGTACCACTGATGACTGATACCTACGATGACCAGTTCAGGGTCACTGAAAAAATTGGGTTTATTAAAGTGCTAGCAATATTTGTGATTTGGGTTGGCTCGCTAATTACTTGAGAAAAGTTATATGAATTCAGACATTTTGTTAAAGAGTTATTAAGGTTTAAAAGATTGACGTTTACAACACCCAAAACATTATATGATCAACCAGTAGCGACACTTGCGATATGACGTTTTCTAACTGATCCACACACATGTTTAAATTTTTATCAGGAGGACGGTATATTAGTGCAAAGTTTTGAGATGCATAAAAAGATTTATTTTCTTACAACCCACGAAGGTAGCAAGCCTAAGTACTAAGGTGCCGTGGGTTGTATATCACGCAACCGACTCACACACCCAGTGCTGAAAACATCCCTAAGGATTTTACCAGCCCTTTAAAAGGGTGTGTGGGGTGGTACCTCCTCGGTCGAGGAAGAATTCCTCTACCACCTTCCTGCTTTCGACACGCATTCACCATGCACACGCTTCATTCATCCTGACAATCACAAACACCCAGACCTGTACTTTTTTGTTTTATGGTACAGCACCGGAATCGAACCAGGTACGCGGCGCCGCGCCGTGATCGAGTGAGCCTGCTTCGCATCTCAGCGGCGGTGCCCACCCAGTCACCGGCCGCGGCCGGTCGGCCATCCAACACTGAAAAAATCGTTTGGACTTTTTTTCACACAAAATTGTAGCAAAGTCTTTGTAGAGCAATTTACTGTAATTGGATTATTAGTTACAACAGTTTTTATACATTTTCATACAATTGTAGCAAATTTTGCTACAAATTGGTCTTGGAAGTTTTTGAAAACAAATTGTTGGAAAAAGGTACACAATTGTAGTGAAATGTCCCACAATGTTTTTTCAGTGAAAGCATCGAATAAAAAAAAAATAGTATAAAACATCGATTTTCTCACTTATTTTAAATTGGATGGTATGATTTTTATCATATTTTTGGATTCTAGGGGGTGTTCTAGACATATTTTGTATAACATACCCTATGCGGTTTTTGAATCGTTTTTGAAATATTTCAAATTAAAAAT
The DNA here is from genome assembly GCA_963971165.1 of Philopedon plagiatum. Taxonomy (NCBI): domain Eukaryota; kingdom Metazoa; phylum Arthropoda; class Insecta; order Coleoptera; family Curculionidae; genus Philopedon; species Philopedon plagiatum. Next base: position 93,561,239 of record OZ020189.1, read on the forward strand.
TATTTCGCATAAATATACTTTAAAAGTTAATTATTAAATTAAGCGAAATATTATTTTTTACGAATTCGAGTAATTCGGATAATAATTTGGCGGCGCATAGCTCAAGACGAGCAATACTAATAGTTTTAAGCGGAGCGACCCTAGTTTTACTAGCGATAAAGTAAACTGAAAATGATGATTTCCATAGAACACGTAAATACACTATAGCAGCGTATGCCTTTTCACTGGCATCAGCGAACCTATGCCGTTCATAACTTGCACATCCGCAGAACGTATTTATGCGACGGGGTAAAGTAAATGAATATTTTACAGGACTAAATTGAAATTAAATAAAATTAAACTTAAACTAAAGGAAAACGAACCACATATACAGGATACAGGGCCGGGTTCCCCGGCTCGGGGCCCCTATGCATTGCTTATACGCGCTGATAAATATCACCGCCACTGCGTTACCAGCGACTTATAAACGTACTTTGGTTTTGCGTGGGGAATATTTGTTTACCTGTGGTTTTTAAAAATTTTCAATTGTATAAATAAAAATTATTGAATGGGTAGTTTTAACAAATTAGTTTACTTTAATAAAAAAAGAGGTATCATATAAGTATTGAAATATATAAAAAAGTTATAACTGTTGTAGAATTGAAAGTTTAGTTTTAACTTTGTTTGCTCTACCGATTTATATTATTTGGTAAGCAAATTTTAATGTAAAATACATACGGATTCTGTTATAAAGATTAATAAAATAGCCCAAAGGAAAGTTTTTACACGGATGAGTAAAAGTTATATTTGCAAAATAATTTTTTATTAGTTTTTCGATATTTTCGTGACAAAGTAATTCCTTAAATTTACTGTTAAATATATCTTCCAATGCTACAACCATTGAATTTGGAAAAGCTAAAGAACGCCGAATAGAGTGTTTTCATCTAGTTGCCAAAAGTGGTCTCAAGATGCCGCAATTTGTCTAAAAATATAATACTTTAATTTCGCGGTCAAATAGCTCTGTGAATAAACAGGTAGCGCAGCCACGAATTTCCAACAGTGTTGCTAAATTTCTTTTGCAATTACCAAACGGACGCGAGTCGTGTCACACGACGCGACAGGAATCTCCTCAGGTTGTGTGCTTTGTATATCTTTTTATAATAGTAACAGAGGAGGTTTTTGGATTTAAATAATTAAATTTTTGAAAATTGGGTTTGAGACTTTAAAAATTTATTTTTGGGGTGATTTGGGTAAGGTAAGTGGTTGTATTTTATTTTTATTTTATTAGGCAAATCAATGATTGTTTTTTTTTCTATTTTGACATGACACAAAGTTATTAATAATTCTAAATTTACAAAGCTTGGTATGTATTCATAATGAACCGATAAATATTGGTTAATACCTTATGAATCCTATTAGTTCATTTTCTTGTTATATAATGGCATTACTTTTGGAAGGAAGATGGGCATTTTTTTCTTGTCACTACTATTGTCCGCCCAAGATATCTGGAACCGGCAGAAGAATTTAAAGAATGCAAGGAGAGGCTTAAACAACGTTGCCACTTTGTGTGTAAACCACTTTTAAAAACTGTTTAATTTTTCGTTAATAAGATTTAAACTTTTCTTACCGCATCATAAAATGAGTTCTATAATACCTGTCGTTAAGAATTAGATAAATCTTCTGTTTTCAACAATTAAGTTCCGGGGTGTTATTTCCCCACAAAATATTTAGCAAGAAATTACCAACATTGCACTATTTCCGTGTCTTCTTCGCCTCGTCGACTGAACGGTGACTTGGCCCGCGTCGGTAACAGGCTTATTGAATAGAAAAATAATAGATAGAACTTATTTGGCTGATTGCGAAGTCGGTCTCCGTCTTTGTAAATGATTTATTGCCTCTCCGGGTCGGGATGTCTGTGAGTTGCCTCATAGCCGTCTCATCATCGGTCAAGAGTCGTGGTGTTTAAAAATAGAAAATTTGAAGGGAAAAGTTTTGCACAGTCAGGCGCGTGAGATAATTGCAAACGTAATTAGGGTTTGCGATGAAGAGGCAGGGAATAATATGATAAAAATTCCAATAAAAAATAAAACAGAAAGGGCTATGTTGTACACAGGAGTAGGAAGATCATCTATAACAAGAATTAGAAAAGAAGATGCTCTTAGACAACAACATAATCCCGCAAGCTTATTATCTTCTCCAAGAAAAAAACGGGAACGAACAAAAACGACTCCGATTCTGAGTAAAATGGACTAAACAAGACTTCATAATCATTATAGGTAATATAAACAGAACACATTTTTTCAACCAAGTTTTCTTTTATTTTTGTAGTTACATTTTAAATCCTTCAAAGAAGGTATTGTGTAACAATTTATTTGAATAATTGCCACAGATTTATAAATATTTAAGTTTTTAAACAGGTTAGTTTGAATTTGTATGACTAAATTAATAGAACGCCGAAGCGGAACCCCCAAAAACGTTTTTTTGTCATCTATTATATTATGGAAACAAAGCATTGGCGAACGCTTACTAATCAGGTTTTTAACCTATTTTATAAAAGAATTATTCCCTACATTCTTTAACGGAGTTTCCTACAAGTCTTTTATATATTAAACGAACCTGATTGTCAATACATTTTAATTATTTTTTATAAGGACGGATAAGTTGACACTACGCCACTGAGTAGTGCTATTTTAACATAGTTTTTATGCATTTTTATGACTTCCTTTCCCTTTCGTCCCAGTTACAGGGAACTTGGGCGGACAATACTTTACTTTCAGTGACGTGAAAATTTATGACGGCCTTCTTTTTAACAACTCGCCATTATGATTCTAATTTTAATATTTCAGATTTTAGCGCATTGAAAGGTTCTAAATTGTATTGACCAGTATTTTGAATGTCAGTTTTACATATTAAGCTTTTACTGCTCGTTTTTTACAACAATGTATATCCAGGCGACCTAATTGCCAACAAAAATTAAAAATAATTAATCTGTTTTTTCTCGACTTTTTTGTAATTATCATTGTATCATTGTTTCTTGTTTTTGTGAAATGCAATTTAATTTTTGTTGCCTCATAAATTTTTTGCATTTGTGCTTGTGATGTGTTTATTAATTTTCCATTTTTTTATGGAAAGTTAAATTTTTTCCATTGTTTAAATTTTTAAACAATGTTTATTGATTTTTATTACTTTCAACTCGTTTTTGATGTTGAGAGGGTTATTTGTTTTTCTTTGAATGTTGTATTGACATTCAAGGTCATTTTTAAAGTTGTCATTTTGGCAACTTTGTGTCGAGTAAAGTTTTGTCACAAGTGATTCAGAAAATTTGGCGCTTTATAACAGAACTGGCATTATTATTCTTGTTTCAATATATCAACTCTGATATCTTGCCGCTGAATTTAAAACTGACCACTTTGTCAGTTTTTAATGCTGCTGAGATTGCAGGCTTTCCAACCAGATAGCTCATCTTGTTCATTTTATATTTTATACAAATCCTTCATTTCTCGGTGCATTTGCATCATATTTGGTTTATTATCAGCGGTATTAAATTCGGTAATAAATGTTATTTAAACCGGTTTTCCTATAGAAGAAGATAGGCAGGGAGTGGATTATAAATAGTGGTATGCTTTATACAACTTTGTAAATAAAAAACTTAATTTATTATGTATACAGCGTGTTCCAAGACGTTGTAGAGAAATGGAAAATGTTCACCTTATATACCAAAAAAAATTCCACATCTTCAATTTTTAAAATTTGACTTGTTAAAATACGTAGATACATATTTAAAATAAAAATACGTCTCACCCTTAGTAAAGAAAATAAGTGATTTTCCGAAAATAGATTGTTTTAGGAAAATCACCACAAACAACTTCTTCATACTGGAAAAACTTTTGATTTCCTCTTTTTCTTTAATAAAGGTGAGGCGAGATTCATTGAAATCTACATCTTAAAAGCTTTAGATATTTTTGCACATGGTTTACTACACATAATTTTTGGATGTCAGTTATTAATTTAGGTATATAGGACTATTTATGCGTGTTTATTTTTAATAAAACAAACAACAAATCCTTTTCCACTTATCTCCAACCGTATTATGTATTAATCAGTGCTTAGTTTATTTTATTTCTAGAGAGAACAACTGATAGAATGATAAAGATTTTGTTAAAAATATACCGGTTATTATTTTACCAATTTTTCGTTGTTATGACTAAAATCAGACGTTTTCTTGTTTAAATACGGTTATAAAATCAGCTAATATGTCTTATTTTTAATTTTTATAAAAATACTATAGATTGTTTAATAGTTACCTATGCAACTGATACAAAAAATTAACTTTTATGGCACATAAAAGCCACGTGGAATATAAATATAGCAAGTGCGATAAAGATACATTTTGCACAGTATTTTTTTTGATCATGTTTGGTTCTAAAAATTACAACTTTTCAAATGATGCGAGGCCAAGTTATTAGAAGCTACTTATACAAAATTTACACCAAAGACAAAACCTATGTTTTGTCCTGACAGACAGATAAATCATAACATTTAAATGAAAATTTAAATTCTATTTGTTATAGAAATTGTCTAAACATAAGATGTAAATAGGGATAGTTATGTTTGTGATCATGCCTCTTACCACAGTTTCAGGAAGTCGGTAACCGTTTTATGTATCGTTAACAATACCTAAACACTATTAATAGATACTATGAATAAAAGTTTTTTATCTATACACAGGGTGTTACAAATTCGATATGTGAGTTTATCAGAATCTTATTAACAATAAGAGATACAGAGTTGTTTAAATTAAATCATAATCTACTGAGAAATTAAAAATATTCCACATAATACCGGAGACATCCGAAAAAAACGAAATTTCTGATTTTGGTTTTTATTTCTTTGGTTTTTCTTTCTTCCTTTTTATCACTCTTTCAAACTCTACAAACTAGCGGTAGCTTTTCAACAGATCGTTATCAAGTCTGGTTTTGTTAAATATTCACCAGTATTTTCTATTTCATTTTTTGAAAGCCCTTAAAGTTCTGAATGCCACTATATCACAGTTAATATTATATTAATGTAATAACCTTCATAGCAGAAAAATAAAAATTTAATTTGTATCTATGTAGGTATACGTATCTCCATTTTACTCATTATGTCTTAAGGAAAATTATTTATTTCCTTTTAATAATGATACATGGTTGTTTTCAGGAGTCAAAATGGTTTCAAAAAATGAAATAAAAAATATAGATGCATAAGTAAAAAATTAGAGCTGATGACGAGCTGTAAAAATGATACGTCTCTCTATCTCTTTTATAGTTACCGAGATGGGAAATTCTAACGTATCAGATTTGTAACAACCTGTTAACAGATCCTATGAAATATATCTCTAAAATATATAGGATAGGCAATAAAAAATATAAACGAACACCGTCAAGGCCGTTAAGTGTAGCTCATCTTTGAACACAATGTGCGAATTTCCGCAGTATATTTCGAAATTATAGCCCATAGAAATCAATGCTTCAATGCTTATAGGGTGGGGGGTTGTAAATTTTGGGATACCCAAAACCCCAAGCCCCCCCCACCCTTAACTATGCCTATGCTGGCCAGGTCTAGTAATAACTATCTACGTGTCATAGTACCTACAAATATACAGGGTAGTTCAAGCGCGGATCCAGACCATGACCCCCAACCACAAAATCATCAATAATACGTCATATAACTATTAAAATTGAAAATATAAATATGAAAAAGTTTAAAATATATTACTGTTCCCTAAATGACCCCCCCTCCCCCGAACGAAGTTCTGGATCCGCGCTTGGGGTAATTCCTGAATAAATACTTGATTTTTAACTGGACTGAACCTATAAAACAGATTTCTCAAATAACTTTTTTTAAGTTACTCCATAATATGGGGGATATAAGTTTTGATTTTGTTTTTTACAATTATTTTAAGTCCGATCCTATGCCACATTATTTATTATGTAAGCCTAAAGGAAAAATTATAAGAAAACACTTTGTAACCCGCTGAAAAATTTGTAAAACTTCGATCACTTTTGTTATTTATTTCTAATACATGCATCAACAGTAAAAAAACAATAAAAAGTACACTATTTAGACAGGACCGTATTGCATGCGCTTTCTAATGTCACAAAATTAAGCCAGATTTTTAAAAACTTTTAAAACAAAATCTTATCTTCTGTTACAAGGAAAACCATAGGTATATTATAAAAGTATCAACTTAGGAATCACCCTGCATACATATAATATACTTAGTTTTTAGTTTATTTTGCTCTGCATATTTTCTTTGTACTCGTATTGTGTCATTTGAATTTCCTACTTCAATGTAAGTAAACTTTTAAAAACGCTACATTCTACATTTCAAATAATTTGAACCCAGAATAAATACAAACTAATATTGAAATAAAATCTTGTAAAAAATACGTTTTAAATTAGTTAGATGTACTAAAATGAAAAAAATAAGTATAGTTTTTTCATTGTGGCAATGCTGAATGCTATTTATAAGTGGGCGTAGTTCGCGTGGGTGGATCCTAATAAAAGTAGTATCACAGTTATCACTGAAACAGATATAATATATTATTTTAAATTTATTATCTTAAAAGCTCGTCGCGCTCGAAAAGTTCATACAGGCATAAATTTTGTTTGGCAGAAATTGTAAGTAGATACCTATACCTAAGTATGTATTTTTTTCTTTTCTATTCACGCGACAAGATTTTAAGACAATAAATTTAACATAATATATTATATCTGTCTCAGTGATAACTTTGATACTACTTTTTTTAGGATCCACCCACGCGAACTACGCCCACTTATAAATAGCATTCAGCATTGCCACAATGAAAACACTATACTTATTTTTTTTTCATTTTAGTACATCTAAATAATCAAGCCTGTTCTTAAAAAGTATTTTTTACAAGATTTTATTTTTAAATTTTTAGATACGTCTTAACTTATGCATTTCTGATTATACTTACAATACATTATACCTGTTATCGTATTCTACCTACTCGTCAAACACTTTCATTTGATACCCATATCAAGGGGATTGTGAAGAAAACGGTAATCCGCCCTCTTGTGGCGTCCGCCATATTGGGTTTAGAATGCCGTCACACAGCTTATCGTATTCTACTTGTCAAACCCTTTTATTTGATACTAATGTCAAGGGGGTTGTGAAGAAAAAGGTAATCCACCATCGTCCGCCATATTGTCTGTCACGTAACGTCACATAGATTATCGTATTTTACACGTCAAACCCTTTCATTTAATGCCCATATCAAGGGAATTGTGAAGAAAAGGGTAATCCGCCATCTTGTGGAGTCCACCATATTGGGTTAGAATGACGTCACATTGCTTATCGTATTTTACTCATCAACCCCCTTCATTTGAAACCCATATTAAAAAGAAAAAGGTAATCCGCCAACTTGGGGCCTCCGCCATATTGGATTTAGAACAGTATTAAAAATATAATATATTGCATTGTCACCGGGCTTATACACGTGTGCAAAATTTCAAAGCTCTAGCTTAATTAGAACTACTTATTTGAAATTTTGATTGCAATATTTTACATACACATACTAACAAATATACCTACATATGTACACACAGACATACACACACACACACATACATACATACAAGCAAACTAACAGGTGAAGTTAAATAATAGCTTGTAAAAAAATTCGCCAAGAACACCCTTTTCAAATCTACTTAAGTACATCTAGACGAGCGACAGGCCAGTAAGCTGCCGCTTAAGCCCTCCACAGTCTGAAACTACGATGTTTTTCATGCGTTCGCATCGCTGCGATTCGAATCGGCGGCCAAACTGATAGTCTATGGCCGAAAACGGTCGTGCCGAACCGTCCGTTCTAATATCTGTCGAACATTGAATTTCAACACGACGCGACGCGACGGCGACGCGACGGTTCAAATCGCCGATGCGAACGGATGAAAAACATCGTAGTCTGTGGGGGGCTTAACACACTGTCCACATCACAGGTCCACATTGAGCAATCGCCGTACTCAGGCAAAATTTGCGTTTGTACTAATCTTACGATCAGAATCGTGTAAATATAAATTTAAATATTATAAATGTACAACTATCAAAGTTCAATTATGGGTTTTCTTAGGCTTGTGTTGAAATTGGAAGGAAAATAACTTGTTTTAGAATCTCTTTAGGAAAAAAACTACTGAATACAATAAATTATACATAATTTTTTCTTGGAAATAATGACTAAGTTAAACTTGCGGCAACACTGTCAGGGAGTTGGTCCGCCGTTAGCGACCTCTGAAACGGGAAGCCTTCATAAAAATATATAGATTTACGATCGTCTCCAAATGGCGGCCAAACCAACTCCAATCGGGTTGTCAATTCTGCTGCCTTATTCGGCTTTCTTTACCTATATCCAAATTTAATGCTATAAGAAATTCCACGATATTTCTAAAGGGTATAACTGACAAATCCCCCGGGTGTGTTGCTGCCATACGATTTAAGATCGCAAAATTTTGTTTTTCCATCACTTAAAGTATTCGATTCGCTAAAATTGGTACATATTTCTTACTTACTATTTTATACGTATGTTGTGGCCTCCCTTATATATTCATTTTTCATTTCGACCCATTGTTGTCTATTGTTGGTTATGCGCGTTCAGGTTAGTTGTCGTACAACAACGAACGACAATAACAATAATAACTTATTCTTAAAGTTATCAAAAGGATGATAATTTATACATCTTAAAGTTAACTGGAAGATGACGTCCGCGTCCAGGTTCCGGTGCACCAGGTGTTCGGGGGGTCGTTTTCGACGTGAAATTTGGATTCAGCGCCCCAAAAAACGCCCCATAACGATTTTCGGTTTGTCTTTAGCGATCGTGTCTGGAAAACCCTCGGAGATGACGTCCGCGTCCAGGTTCCGGTGCACCAGGTGTTCGGGGGGTCGTTTTCGAAGTGAAATTTGGATTCAGCGCCCCAAAAACGCCCACACAACGATTTTCGGTTTGTTTTTTGCGATCTTGTCAGGAAAACTCTCGGGGATGACGTCCACGTCCAGGTTCCGGCGCACCAGGTGTCCGGGGGGTGTTCGCCGATGCCATATTTGAATTCAGCAACCCAAAAAACCCCCGGGCGCCGAGTTTCTCTCCTTCCCCGCGTGAATTTTGGGAGAGTCCCATGGAGATGACGTTCATCAGCGATCCTGAGCTCCAGGTCGGCTGTGGGCCAATTTGAACATCATAATCGTGATCAGCGACCCCGAAAATCCCCGAGAACCCGGTTTGAGCCAATTCTGAGTCTTATTAACAAAGTTTTCTTAAAGCGACTTCCAAAAATGCATTTTTGACAGCAGCAATGCAATTTCCGGTTTGTATAAGATACAAAGTAGATACATTTTTTACAAATAATTTTTGGAAGCGAATGCAAAAAACCGCATTCCGATCCGTCTTAGTGCAAAAAATTCCGAGGTTGAGTGCTTCATTGCCTCGACTAGTAATGTTTTTGTATCTACGCGCTGACATAGGCCAGCGCTATGAAACTATGTAACAAAAGAAAATTGCGTATATTTATGATGTTTACAGCAATTTTTAAATTGTATTCGAAAAAGAGTTGCAGTTGACTATAATGTGCGACAATTCTTCGACTGTAAAACGTTATTCACACGACATACCACTGAAATTAGCAGAAACAAAACACGATAGCAACAATCGGCGCAGGTTCGATCATGTTAGAAAATCATACATGTCTATTTCTGCCGTACGTCACTTCTGTGCTTCTAAATCTTTATTTTTAACAAGTATTTAAATGTAATAAACAAGTCTATTTATTAAAAATGTCTTCGGAAGATTGTGTAGATTTTTGGTTTTTGTGTTCTGTGCAGTAGTTTTTTTCTAAATAAATAACAATGCCGTGATTTTTAATTTTATGCAAAATTCATGTCAAAAGTGCAACATTGTGCAATGAATTGTTAAATCGTTTTAAAAAGCAAAGTATAATATTTTGTTTTGTGAATTACATTTATATGAGTTAACGTATTGTATAAATTATCATTCAATGTCTCTTGTGATGTGTAAATGAGTTCAAAATATGATGACCAACATTATGAATGAAATGTTTAATAACGGGAATATACGCAATTTTCTTTTGTTACATACTTTTGTAGCGCTGGCCTATGTCAGCGCGTAGATACACATTATATACGGGGTCGCGCAGCGTGTTCAACTCGCTCTATCTCGAAAAGTATAATACCAACAAACCTGAAATTTTCCAGAAAACTTCTTTCAACCACACAGAACAACTTTCTCGTGGGAAGTTTTCTGAGACGGAAACTTCGCCGCAGACTTTTTTCTTTCGAAGTTCGAAAAACACGATTTCGAACGCGCAATTAGTATTTATTAATTAGTATTTAATGAATTCAAAATTAACGATTTTTAATCATCCCATCGTCTTCGGGAGAGTTTTTCAAGTATGTATGCTGAATTTCAAACCATTTCGTTAAAAATCGTCCGACATATCGCAATTTATATTTGCGCCGCGGCGAACAAATTCCGAGATATAAAAAGTGGTTTTTAATTTTTTTTTGGAAAAAATATTCACTTTACAAAAAAAAATTATTTACAAAAACCATGCGCAATTTATGGCTCTATAAGCTAGCATTTTTAAATATTCAAATTCTGAAAAAAACATTTCATGCCTTTCACTTTTGCCCGGCCAACTTCTATGGCATTTCGAGCGTAAGTCCGGTTTGAGATGGCTCCATTGGGCCTAACACCCATCGGGCCTAAAGTTCAACTGGCCTAAACCCGAGTGTAATCGGCTGGCGTTCGGTTAAGCTCGTATGGCATAATCCGTTTTACACCCATTTGGCCTAAATCTTGACGTGCAGCAAACTATTTTGCAACGAATACTAATTAATACAGGCTATTTTGGATTTTGGTTAGAATGGCTGAACAGCTGATCGTAGACGAAATTTCAAATTATCGTCGTCCCATAATTTATTTGCACCTTTCTCAGTATTTTATGGATAATTAATTGTTTTTCTTATTTTGTTTAATTAGCTTACGTTTTAAGAATAGTTTTTAGTGGTTTAATTAATGGTGAATAATATTAACTGTTTTATTGACTTTTTTGGGATAAAACGAAGAGGTCAGGTATATTTGTAGTGCGTTTTTACTTCATTTTCATCAGTTTCCGAGTACCTAATATTTTGTTACTTTAAAATTGCATTTAAGTACTTGACTATAAGTGTTTTTAGAGGTTGAACTTATTAAATAGGTAATCAAAAACTAAACTTTAGCAGTTAATACCTATTTCATACAGGACACATCTGTGGAAGAACTAAAAGAAACTGCTATTATTAGTTATTTCACTTATTTCCAGGAGAAAATCGCCGAACAATTCTAATATTTTCTAGCATCTTATGCAACTGGATACTTTGGAAAATTGTTGCCACAGTACTAACTCCGAAGAACTTTTACTGTCAGCGTACCTCATATCGTACGGTGTTATAGGTAATGGGTGGTTCTTTGCTTTTTAAGTGTGAAATGATCTAGAATTGTAATTATAATTTGTGTGATAATTTAAAAATACAAGACACTTCTTTTTGCTTTCCTGCTCTTTCATACATCATGTAAAAATCATGTTTGTCAAGAAATCCTAACCTAACAAAATTTTAAAATAGGCGGGAGATTTAAAATGCTTACATTACCATTTTGAAAAATGCTCGTAATTCTTAATTTTTAACTGCTACAGCAGCTATTTTGCTGCTATAGCGGTTGCTAGACATCCATTTTACCTTTGTATAACTTTATATCAATTTTGAAATACCCGGTTTTATCCGCATGACAATTTTACCCGCATAACATATAAAAAAACGATTTTCGGGTACCTAACATGGATTTATTAAGAATCCATGCCTTCAAAGGTGTCCTACTACCCCTAGGCAGCCACCTATATAAAGACATGCAACAACGGTTGCCTGTACGTAGTACTAAAATAACACTAAACATTTAAAATAAAAAATTTCAAATAAAACAATGTGTATTATTTATTATTTGCATTTAGCACTGCTTTTCAGGCGTGACCCGTAAAACTTTACAGTTGTATATCTCTGTTCTACTTATGAGACCCATGGCAAGGTCAGGTTTGTTAACAGTCCTACTAGGAATATTTTGGTAAAGATTTTTTTTTTGTAATTTACGATAAAAGTTGAATTTTTGAATTAACCCACCTTATTAATTAACACGCTTAGCTATTTTATTTCTTATTTTTTCTAAACAAATTGTAGGTACATCATTTTGTCAATAATTCTTAAATTTTAAGAGAAAAAATATTTGATTTGAAAATTATTGAAGTTAGTGTAATTTTCTTTGTATGCTTTGTAATTATAATACTGTTGTAATCACAACACACAAATGAGATCTCAAACAAATAATAGGTCACTTCAGATCTTTAAAAAGACGCTGATGTTAGGGAAGCTGCTTGAGACAAATCTAACCAGCAACTAATCCGAAATAAAATTTGGCGCCAATATCCGAGAATAAAATAATCAATATCACTTGCCAGTCTTGCCACTGCATACTAAACCGAATAATTGTTTCCATACAACACTTACACGAGTTCAATAAAGAAAGTATGCGTATTCCATCCTTGTTTGTCAACTTCTCGAGTGTTAGGCCAATTGCAGAAACGAAGATCTCCGATTCGATACGAAGTGAGCTTCGGGATTAGGCCAGATGAACTTTAGGCCATTTGTGGCTATCCCGTCCGGTTTTAGCATCCGACGCCTCAATTATGCTCGTCGGAACCGAAGAGTTTCAGTAACAGCTCTCCAGAATAATTTTTTAAGGACGTATCGAAGACCAATTTCTTGTACCACTATTAAGAGGAGACTTTAATCTGACAATTAATTTAAGATCAAGAAGACCCTTACGAGTCCCTAGACTATTACCTCAACATGTAGTCACACGTTTTTAATGAGCTCAGGAACATAGAGGCTGGCTATGGCTTCAGTGGCCCAAATTGTTGTTTTCCGATGAAAATTATAGCCGACGTCATATGGTTTGGGGGCCACCAGGAAGTTTTGTTTTTATCTTCTGACAGCCCACGAAGACCGAAGTCTAAGTACTATGTACCGTGGGTGTACTGGGGAATCGACTCACACATCCAGAGGTGGAAACATCCGTTGGGATTGCACCAGCCCTTTTAAAAGGATATGTGGGGTGGTACCACCTTGGTCGAGGAAGAATTCCTCTACCACCTTCCAACAGTTAACAATCACAAAATATCCATGGTCAAAGCGGGATTCGAAACCGCGCCTCTCGGTTGCAAAGCTGGCGCCGTACCAACTCGGCCATCGGAGACCCTAGATAAGATAAGAAATACTTGCTTTTGCTTAAGAAGTAGTCCCATACCAAGGAGGCACAGTTATGTTTTGAGGTGGTATAATGTTTAGTCGCCGGCGCCGCACGAAATTTATTCCTGTATTACAAAATATGACTGAAGATATGTACGCGGAAAACATTATTCGAGCAGTCGTTTATTCCCTCCGCAACGAAATTGAAGAACATTTTAGACAACGCCAGGCTCCATCGTGCAACAGGGTGCACAGCATAGATGGGAATATTCGAAGATTAGATTGGCCGCCGAACTCCTGCGACGCTCTTTGTTCAATAAAAAGTGTTTGATTAAAAACCGTCAAAGATACTATGATGAGTGTCATTGACCAAGTACTTACCGCTTAACTTGAAAACATTAAAATAACTCTTAAAGGTACTCTAGAGAAAACACAGGAACAACAGGGTGTTCGGAGGGAAGCAGGCGTAGTAGAGCGCGTTGCAAATTAGCCCTCAGCTCAGTTAGGCTGGGTAGGTTCTATTGGACGCCACCAGTTTTTACACCGACACAAACTGGAAGTCGCCTAGTTGGTCTAGGGACCTGCTTCTCACACAACAATCCCGCTATTCATAATTAAAAATTAAACAGAGGGCACAGTGAGCTGGATAAAAACAACTTAATAAGTTTACCCTATATACATTTATTTGTACTCTGATTAAAAAAAAAGGTTACAAGTGGTGACAAATAAGGTTGGGCGATTTTGCCCTCGCAAAAATAAATAAATTAAATTAAACCAAAATAAAAACTTCCTGAGGTCTGTCCCCAGGTACAGGTAAATTCATAGGGTGGCTCCTTAGCACCCGCCAAAAATTAATAGGGATGGTTCGTATCCCCTTCCGAAGACAATGTACTAGGGGTGCTTTCTAGCCCCTACGGAAGAAGTAGGGAGGTTCGTGGCCCCTACCAAGGACCCCCTTTAAACAAGGATAAAGAGGGATGGAAATTCCAAAACTGCAGGCAGCAAAAGGGCACCACACAGCAAAGGTTACCACAGGGTTTGGACCTCCAAACTGTTGCCGATGTTCGTGGCTGATATGATGGTAACGAACGAAGTTTGCAGATAAAATCTTGCCCAGTAAGCAATAATTCAGCAGATGAATTTTTAATCGCAGTCCCGGAACTTAATCCATAAACTTGAGCCTTCAAAATGGCTGAAACCGACACCGCGATACTGCTATCTTCGTTGAAGACCAAAGTGGAAATGCTAGACGTTCTTCCTTCTTTGCCACTCAACCAACAGGTTGATATCTGCGCAAGCCCAAAAGGTGGCACAGAACAACACCCAACCCGGGGAAGAAAAGGCGGTGACCTTGAGTGGAAACTCATGACAGTAATTGACGACACCGACAAGAATTACTTAATTCCAACCAATTTCAAGCGTGGGTTAGAAGCTGCTCCCTCAAATGACCCCGATTGCATAATCGCACAAGTCTTGGACCCCATACTGAGAAACAAACGCAAAAAAACACCGAAACTTAGAACTCCAATCGTCGCCGCGCCACCAAACAAAGGTACTGAAATCATACAGAGGCCTCTTGCGTGAAACAATAAGGTTACGGAAATACAGAAAGTTATACCTACGCCGGTGGCCTGAACAAGATAGCAACGAAAGCCTGCCAAACCCACGCGAAAATGCTTCAGTTGCTATAGAACAAATTTGCAAACTTAAGAAGCAGCAACGCTGGAAGTCTCATGGTGCAGCTGTCAGTCCAACTAACCCCACAAAATTAATAATTAAAACAGCATTTCTAAAAATAATGCTTGAGCAAGGAAAATGTCTTTAAAACGAATCTAAATAATAGAGAATGCTAAATCCAGGAACCCCAGGCAGTAAAGGCAGTGGAAAACACCGGGATTAAATCTCATTCAAAATGTAGGTAGTCTTTTAAAATTTATTCTCTAAAAATATATTATCATAAATAGACTAAAGGCGACTGTCTGTACACACAGGAAGGCTTTAAGCAAGGCGAAAATTCAGGGCCCAACACACAAAGAACATTAAATCGAACTACGAGCCATGTGAGCGATGGCCAAGCTGATGTCAAGCTGACTTGGACAAGACAAAAGGGCAATCAACACCCCCAGGGGGTAGCCTGGACAGCAAGGGAAGGGGGCCACATAGCGGAAGAACGAAAATAGATCTTCTGAATCAAGGTAAATAACTAAGAAAACAGGCGTTCGTGAATAAACTAATTATTAAAACAAATACTGAGTCTGTGACAAAAATTGACCTGTCACAACTCCCCCTCTCCTACGAAAGGAGGGAAATTTTCCAATGAAAATTAACCGACGATAAGGATCAGAGGCTCTCTGTAGATACAAGAAAATTCAAAAAGAAAATAAATTACCTGCGCTATGCTGGCGCCAATAAAAAAACATAAGTGAAGATACGTGGGAACCCAAGGTAGTACCATATAACTAATACTAACTAACAAGACTGATAACTCAATCTTAAAATAACTAAATACTCAAAGAAATCTTTGGTCCCTTTGCCACTAGTCACCCAGCGACCTCCTCCAGGAAGATTCGGTGTGGAACGTAAACCCTAAGTTGGTAAGGGAGCTAGCATTGCGTTACACCCAAAAATATTGTGGGGAACCTCGTTTACTAGCCTCACACCGTAGAATCGTCCCGAATTAAATCACCAATTGACATGCGTCAAACCAACCAAAGGGTGGACAACTAAAAAGGAAAAGATAAATATAATACAACATAAGTAAAAGAAGGAAAGAGGGATAGCCCAGATGATCCACCATACAAAAGGGAGTGGGTTGTAGCACCCACCAAGCTAAAAGATGTACCAAATGGGAAGCACATCGGTCCCTGCATACAACAAAAAAATTAATCATGGTGTTCTGAGCGGTGGCACTGCCACCGGCCTGTCGCAACCTAATAGGCCGACTTGAGCTCAGGCCGAACAAAGTAGCTTGGTCCTCCCCTGGCCCGCCGAACAAGTTCGATGGGCAAACTGTTACCCCAGGGGTCAGACTTCCGCCCCCCCTGAACAGCCCTTCCAGTCGGTCTGCTCTCCGAAGGATCCATGATCTAACAAAGAGCGTCGAAGCGACATCCGGTAGCACCCAACACCGTGCAGCATGTAAAACGAGATAGGGACAAATGTCTAAATCGATAAAGCCAAAATAAGGTAAAGACGCAATCGGGAGAGTTTTATCTTGTCTAAATGGAGAATAGACAAAATATATCAGTAAGGATCTAGGCGCAAAACCAGTAAATACTGACATGGCCGGGGACTAACATATAGTCCTACCAGGACCTAGACCTAAGACAAATCCAAATAAATAAAATACCAAAGGTATTAAAGTAAATTAAAGCCAATCAAAGGCCAATCACGATAAGGTAAGTAAATCAAAATAAAGGTAAGTAAATCAAAATACAAGGTAATCGAAATAAACCAACGTAAATGTAATCGAAATTACGCAACGGTAAGCAAATAAACGCAAAGATAAGTAAATTAACGAAAGGTAAGCAAATTATCGCAAAGGTAAGTAAATTATCGCACCGGTAAGCAAATTATCGCAAAGGTAAGTAAATTATCGCAAATATATGAAAAAGGTAATCAACCAAAAGTAAATGAAACAAGTAAATCAAACTAAAGGTTCGCAAATCGAGATAAAGAAAATTGGGTTACTTGCCAACAACTAGCAGTGACTCCCACCATAAGTGGTATTCTCAACTTCACAAAATCAGCAAGAGAGAAAGAAAATTGTGTTTCTACTCTAAATCCCCAAAGGAAAGACAAAGTCGTACTCGAGCAAAAACACATCATACTAGTGCAAGTAACCGAAATTTCCAGACACAAGTAGGGAATAACAATAAAACCACGTCAAGGTAGAGAAAATTAAGCCAAATCAAAGTAAATGGGTCACATCAAGGTAAATACGTCAAACCAAGGTAATAAAAAAAAAGGTCCAATCAAGATAATAAATAAAGACTTTTGGCCCTAGTCTATAGTAAAAAAAAACAATTAATAGTGAATGCAGATAAAAAAAAACGATAAAGAAAATTAGGTCCAAAATTAATTAATCACCGCCTTCTAACCAAGTAATCACTCTTAAATTACCATGTGACACACCGACCCCCATCTCGTCTCGCGCCGAGATGGGTGTCTGCGTGAGACTGATAAACGCAAAAAGGTAAGCTACAGTAAATGACCGTAAACGTTACTATACGTTACTATACTATAAACCAAGTGACGATAAGGTAAAGATAATCAGGTAATGACAGATAAAAGATAACGAGGCGTAAGGCGGTGTTGGCAAGTGAAAGTAGTAAGGCAGCTGAGGGCTTACCTACTACAAACAATTGAAGCAAGGCAGCTGAAGGCTTACCTTGCCACGGCTTTCAGGGGACTCCTACCCCACCTAGTAAACCCAGTGCAGCGCTATTCTAAGTGACAGTGTCCAAATCCATCAAGTCTCGCGCCCAGATGGATCCAAACACAATCACGCCCACACTGCAGAGCATGAAAATTGCTCACGACTGAGCAAGGAAAGTAAAAAAAACAAGAATTTAAACTGGGCCAAAAGTCAAAATTAACGCAACGATAAAAGAAAACTCACTAAAGCCATTATTACCGAAAGAAGAAGGGGAAAAAAATTAAATGTAATTAACCAAATTGAAGCTATGGACTCGAAAGTTAATAAATTCAGAAATCAATAGATTGATAAGTAAATTGAAGCAAAATGACACGTAAAACGTAATATTAAATTAATGACAGTAAAATCAACGGAATGTAATAAAGTAAATAATGACTTTGAGTTGCCTAACAATTTATTCACTCCTACGGACCACCAAATGCAGTTTCGGCATATACCGGTTTAAGGTCTTGTACATGCCAAATGCCCTTACTAACACCGTGTTCATCTTCAAGCTCATAAGTACACGTGCCGGTCTTTTCTACGATCTTGAACGGACCTACAAATTCCGGAGCCAACTTTGCGCTATAATACTTCGCTGCATCGGATATACTTTTATTCTTACGCCAGACTTCTTGACCAGGAACAAAGCTTACTGGGCGTCGGCGCAAATTATAGTTATGTCGATTTTTAACACGAGAAGCTTCGATTTTAGTGTGGACTTTTCTAAATAATTGTTTGAAAGCTTCTATTCGTTCTCGAATGTAATTTTAACGCTCAGTTTCTACTTGAGGAACACCCTCAGCATAGTCCGAACCGAATAGCTTGTGTTCCCTGCCAAAATTAACGCAGTATGGGGTGAAGCCCGTAGTTTCGTGTCGCGAAGTGCGAATGGCGCAACCGATAGCAGTTAAATTATCTTCCCAAGTTCGATGGTTATTTTGTTGAACGTAAGAGCGCAACATCGTTTTAATAACTCTATTAACGCGTTCAGTATGATCTGCTCTAGGATAATAATTGGCAGTGTAAAATATTCTAACCTTATATTTATCGCAAAGGGCTTGAAATTCTTTGGATTTCATTTGAGTTCCGTTGTCGCACGTTAAGAATTGAGGAGCTCCGTAAACTAAGAAGATGCCGTCTTCGACACACTTTACCAACGATTTTGCTGTTGCCGATCGACACGGGAATAACACGACGTACTTGCTAAAATAATCGGTGACCACCAAAATATGAGTGTTACCTTGTTTAGAACGAGGTAAAGGACCTATGTAGTCTAGGCTGATGGCTTGCCAAGGCTCTTTTATGTCTGGGCGGTTACCCATTAGACCAGCTGGACGTTTCTGCTCTACTTTGTTCTGAGCACAAGTTCTACAAGCACGGACATAACCAGCGACGTCGGATCTCATTTTCGGCCAATAATATCTCTCGGCGACCTTCCAAAAGGTTTTGAAAACACCCACGTGCCCGGCTGCTGGATTATCATGGCATCGAAGAAATATCTCTTTTCGTTTATCCTTTGGTACTACTATTTTCCAGTAAGTGGAATGATCTGGAAAACTCGGATTGTTTGTCTTGACATATTTAAAGAGATTGCCATTCTCGACTCGCCAACAGGGATATTTATCAGGACGTTCTTCTAGCTTCTGTATCATGCCTTTGTACCATTTGTCTGAGGTGTCAGAAAATGATGGCGACGGTGGTTCGTCAACAGCTGCGATAGAATCAGAAGTCACTGGCACTGACCTGGAAAGAAAATCTGGCACGACATGATCCCGGCCTTTACGATGGATCAGTTCAAGGTCGTAAGGTTGCAAACGAAGAGCCCATCGAGCGAGACGTCCTTGTGGATCTTTTAGATTATGAAGCCATAACAAAGAATGGTGATCGGTTATGTCTTTAAAGTGTACACCCTCCAGATAGTGACGAAGCTTTTCTACACTCCAAATTACGGCAAGGCACTCTTTTTCGGTGACGGTTAATTTCATCTCTTGTTTGGTGAGAGAACGTGAAAGATAGGAAATAACTTTTTCCCCGTCATCAAATTGCTGAGTCAGAACTGCTCCTAGGCCATAAAATGAGGCATCAGTCTGTAAGGTAAAATCTGGACATGTAAGCACGGGAGCTGTGATAAGAGCTTCTTTAATCAAGTTGAATGACTGATGGCACTCGGAAGTCCATTCCCATTTGATATTCTTCCTGGTAAGCCGAGTAATTGGGGCTATGATAGCTGAAAAGTTCGGCACAAAACGCCGGTACCAAGAAGCGGTGCCAATAAAACGTCGAATTTCGGTGATATTTCGTGGAGGTGCTATATTCACAATGGCCTGCACTTTCTCAGGATCAGGTCTTAAACCTTGAGCGTCTACGATGTAGCCAAGGTATCGTAATTCAGGCTTACAAAAGTGACATTTCTCCTCGGAAACTATGAGTCCTGCATCTTTCAAACGGTCAAAAACTAGGCCCAGAATTCTGAGGTGTTCAGGAAAGGTTCTGGAGATGATAATTATATCATCAAGATACACCATCACGTGATTTTCCAAATCAACGCCTAATACACGGTCCACTATACGTTGCCAGGTAGCTGGCGCATTGGTCAAGCCGAAGGGCATGCGCAGAAAATGATAAAGATTCCTACCTGGAACAGTGAAAGCAGTTAATTCACGTGAGGACTCACTAAGAGGTACCTGCCAGAACGCTGATTTTATGTCGATGGAGCTAATGTAGCGGGCGTCCCTGAGGCGATCCAAAATGGCGGAGATATAAGGTATAGGATATGCGTCTTTCTTAGTTTTTGTATTAAGCTTTCTAAAATCTATGCAAAACCTATAGCTGTCATCTTTCTTGCGTACCAAACACACTGGAGTGTGGACCAAGGACTTTTAGAAGGTTCGATCACGCCAAGTTTCAACATCTCGTCGATTTCCTCATCCATAATCCTTTGCTTGTATGGAGAAACTGGGTAGTAACGCTGTTTAATGGGCCTAGTTCCGGGTTCAAGCTCAATGACGTGTTCTGCTACCTTGCAGCAGCCAAGACCAGTACCCATTTCCGATATTTTCTCCTTAACCAGTGCATTTAAACACGCTCGGTCGGTTTCAGATAAAGAATTGCCATCTATAACGCTACAAATTTCCGTAGGTCGATCATCAGTGGAAAAATGCCAGACGTCCTGCTTCAAGTCGGGGATCACTTCCATGGTTCTCCAAAAGTCAATGCCTAATATTAATTGGTGGGACAGTTCGGGAAGGACTAAAATATCTATCACCCGAGTTTTATTTAATAAAGTTACAGGAGCCTGAAAATAGCCCAAACTGGAGCAAGTTTGGCCATTCGCGACAGTACAATCAGTCTGTTGCCTAATAAGTTTTAATCCCAGACTTTCCAAAATTCGGAAACCGGGTTGACCTACAATAGTGCGTGATGCTCCAGAATCTAATAAGCCTAATATTTTGTAACCTAAAATCGAAATTTCTAAATAGGGGCGCTGGTCGCCATGCGCATGAGCTATGATAGGATCTAATAGTTTTTTATTTGGAAAAGGGTTATTAGCATGTGAATGATTTTTGCTGGAAAGAGAGTTATTGGTCGACGAAAGGTTTTCATCAGAAAGAAAGTTGTTGTTTGGCGAAAGATTTTTGTTGGGGGCAGAATTGTTAGGGGGTGAATGGTTTTTGTTAGAACGAAAGATGTTGCTCGGCAAAAGGTTTTCGTCGGAAAGAATGTTGTTGGTCGGTAAAAGGTTTTCGTTAGGAACAGAGTTGTTGTTAATGGCAGCGTTTTTATCGGAAGGAAAGTTGTTGGTCGGTGAAGTGAGAATAAGGGGAGCAGTCTCGCGACGTATCGGCTCTTCTGAGAATCGTTTCTCTGGCGATAAACACTTAGGGCAGCTTTTACTGGTCACATTTGGTGCGCCGCAGCGGTAACAATGGATTCTGCGCTGTTCGGAGCACTGACTATTCCGATGACCTGGCTTATTACAGTTCCAGCACAAGATTGATCTAGCTATTTTTGGAGATGGTGGATGTGTCTCTCTGGGTAACTGTCTCACGTCTCGAGAAGTTGATGGTGCCGGAGATGATTCGGTCACCACGTCAACAGCTGGTAACTGTTCATCGTCTCTCGAACCTGATGCTTCAGCAGTCATAAACGCGAAGTCTGGCTCTACAAAATTCTGTCTTTTTCTAGGAGGTGGTACATAGTTCTCTGCACGATATTTCTTCAACTCCAGCTTGAGACATTCTCCTTCTAATTCTTCTAACTTGCTGACTACCGGAAGTTGGGTAGCATAAAAAGGTGACAAGTTTCGTATAATGATGTCAAGTTGAACGTCCTCTGAGATGGAGCCATGTCATCTAAACAACGCACTCATATTAGAAAGGTAATCGACTATACTCTCAGTTGACTCCTGAGTCCTATCCAGAATTTCCTTAAATAATCGATGACGATAATCTGGCGGTTCGAAATGTTTACAGAGAAGGTCAGACAACCCAGACCAGTCCGAAAAGCGATGACGATTTGCACGAAACCAATTGAGTGCTTTTCCCGCAAATAAGTCGATAGCGGATGTAAATAGTTCGCGTTCAGAAAAACCTCGAGCTTCGCGTAGTTCCGAAACTCGCTTCAAGAAATTATGCACGGACATCTGTCCAGCCTCGCCGGTAAATTTAATACCCCACTTTTCAACACGATGCGCTTTGCTACACGAATGATGGCAAACGGAAGCGGCAGCAGCTGTTACATTGGGACTAACCACGGTTGGAGTGACTTTGGGCGACGAGCGTGTGTGACGCGGTCGACTGTTGGACGCATTGCTATTTCTCGACGCATCCGAATCCGAACCGTCCGAATGAACTCGAGCGAGCAAGGTGCTTAAATTCGGATCTTGTTTTAAGAGACTGTCCAAACAGTTTAATTTGCCTAAAATTTTGAGCAACAAGTCAGAACGGGTTTGCGATTCCGCGGCACTAAGGTTCGCAACCGGAATACGATGAACGCGGGTAAATAAGTGAACAAGTTGAGATTGTAAACGTTCAAATTTTTCTTTACCGGATTCACCGGTGACATTTTTAATCGCGCTATCAATATTATGCAAGGTTCTAGTTATATAGTTACATTCATCGACAAAAACACAAGTATAGGCCAGACGAGCAAAAACTTTACCCTTCCTTTCCATTTCTAAAATTGGACGTAACGCTACTAGAAGTTCTTTTACCGTATTGGCATAACTAGCCGGTACTCCACGAATCGTAAGTTCATAAATTAGCATTTCTTTCCTAAGATGGTTAACCTGCATATTATAATCCATTTTGGAGTGAACAAAAACAATAGCAACTCAAAAGTCAACGTAAAAAGTCAAATCTAGGTACAATCGCGTAAATCGAATAAATTTAGCAAAACTACACCAATAGTGTAGTCAAATATAGCAAATAAAGGTAACTAAATCAGCGAAAATAGCAAGAAATAATAAAAAGGTAAATCACGTAAACCAGCAATCATAATTCAGTACGCAAAGATAATCAAAGTCACGTAAATGAATAAAATAAAATCGATAAGAAATCGCAATATCAAAAAAATCAAAGTTACGTAATAGGTAAAATAAAATCGGTAATAAACCACAAATTCAAAGACAATCAAAGTTACGTAATACGCAAAATAAAATGGTAATATACCACAAATTCAAAGACAATCAAAGTTACGCAAACAAGTCAATTAAAATCGGTAATAAATCGCCAAAATCAAAGAAAATCAAAGTTACGTAATAAGTAAAATAAAATCGATAATAAAACGCCAAAATCAAATGCGGTAATACAGGGCTAGTACAGTTAGAGTTAAAATTGATGGAAATTTCCAAAGTTCCATCCAGCTCACTAGACGCACAAGAGTAAAATTAGAAAAAAAAGCGGTAATTTTTTTACATAGGCCCCACGTTGGGCGCCAAAAATTTGCGACGCACTTTGTTCAATAAAAAGTGTTTGATTAAAAACCGTCAAAGATACTATGATGAGTATCATTGACCAAGTACTTACCGCTTAACTTGAAAACATTAAAATAACTCTTAAAGGTACAGGGTCTTCCAACGAGGACTGAACAGGGGCTCATTTTTGAGCTTCCTTGTATTTAAAGAAAAATCTAAAATAGCCAATCGATGTACTTTTTCCTGCAGAATTCAAAAATGAAACCAAAAATTTATTTGAACCAGAAACAAAAGAGTTACGCTATGGCTAAGGTGTTTTTTAAATGGAACATAGCTTTTTTTATACGATTTTCGGAACGAGTGATATTTTTTATGTCCGTTCTGATTAAAATATTTAATATTGTGACAGCTATTTTTATTAAATTTTAATGTTTTATCCAGTATAATTTAACGTCAACCTGTTTGGAACATACACTAGGTAATAAAGGTAAAATCACCTTGAAATCCTTCAAAGTCAAAAAATGTGACCAATTTACTATAATATTGCCGAAATGAAATATTCATTAGATGAGAGATTGCAGATTGTTATCTTGTTCTACAAATGCCAAGAAAGTGCAAGAGAAGCAAGGAGAAGATTTATTGCAAATCCTTCAAAGTCCAATTTTTTGACTTTGAAGGATTTCAAGGTGATTTTACCTTTATTACCTAGTGTATGTTTCAAACAGGTTGATGTTAAATTATACTGGATAAAACATTAAAATTTAATAAAAATAGCTGTCACAATATTAAATATTTTAATCAGAACGGACATAAAAAAAATCACTCGTTCCGAAAATCGTATAAAAAAGCTATGTTCCATTTAAAAAACACCTTATCCATAGCGTAACTCTTTTGTTTCTGGTTCAAATAAATTTTTGGTTTCATTTTTGAATTTTGCAGGAAAAAGTACATCGATTGGCTATTTTAGATTTTTCTTTAAATACAAGGAAGCTCAAAAATGAGCCCCTGTTCAGTCCTCGTTGGAAGACCCTGTACTCTAGAGAAAATACAGGAACAACAGGGTGTTCGGAGGGAAGCAGGCGTAGTAGAGCGCGTTGCAAATTAGCCCTCAGCTCAGTTAGGCTGGGTAGGTTCTATTGGACGCCACCAGTTTTTACACCGACACAAACTGAAAGTCGCCTAGTTGGTCTAGGGACCTGCTTCTCACACAACAATCCCGCTATTCATAATTAAAAATTAAACAGAGGGCACGGTGAGCTGGATAAAAACAACTTAATAAGTTTACCCTATATACATTTATTTGTACTCTGTTTAAAAAAAAAGGTTACAAGTGGTGACAAATAAGGTTGGGCGATTTTGCCCTCGCAAAAATAAATAAATTAAATTAAACCAAAATAAAAACTTCCTGAGGTCTGTCCCCAGGTACAGGTAAATTCATAGGGTGGCTCCTTAGCACCCGCCAAAAATTAATAGGGATGGTTCGTATCCCCTTCCGAAGACAATGTAATAGGGCTGCTTTCTAGCCCCTACGGAAGAAGTAGGGAGGTTCGTGGCCCCTACCAAGGACCCCCTTTAAACAAGGATAAAGAGGGATGGAAATTCCAAAACTGCAGGCAGCAAAAGGGCACCACACAGCAAAGGTTACCACAGGGTTTGGACCTCCAAACTGTTGCCGATGTTCGTGGCTGATATGACGGTAACGAACGAAGTTTGCAGATAAAATCTTGCCCAGTAAGCAATAATTCAGCAGATGAATTTTTAATCGCAGTCCCGGAACTTAATCCATAAACTTGAGCCTTCAAAATGGCTGAAACCGACACCGCGATACTGCTATCTTCGTTGAAGACCAAAGTGGAAATGCTAGACGTTCTTCCTTCTTTGCCACTCAACCAACAGGTTGATATCTGCGCAAGCCCAAAAGGTGGCACAGAACAACACCCAACCCGGGGAAGAAAAGGCGGTGACCTTGAGTGGAAACTCATGACAGTAATTGACGACACCGACAAGAATTACTTAATTCCAACCAATTTCAAGCGTGGGTTAGAAGCTGCTCCCTCAAATGACCCCGATTGCATAATCGCACAAGTCTTGGACCCCATACTGAGAAGCAAACGCAAAAAAACACCGAAACTTAGAACTCCAATCGTCGCCGCGCCACCAAACAAAGGTACTGAAATCATACAGAGGCCTCTTGCGTGAAACAATAAGGTTACGGAAATACAGAAAGTTATACCTACGCCGGTGGCCTGAACAAGATAGCAACGAAAGCCTGCCAAACCCACGCGAAAATGCTTCAGTTGCTATAGAACAAATTTGCAAACTTAAGAAGCAGCAACGCTGGAAGTCTCATGGTGCAGCTGTCAGTCCAACTAACCCCACAAAATTAATAATTAAAACAGCATTTCTAAAAATAATGCTTGAGCAAGGAAAATGTCTTTAAAACGAATCTAAATAATAGAGAATGCTAAATCCAGGAACCCCAGGCAGTAAAGGCAGTGGAAAACACCGGGATTAAATCTCATTCAAAATGTAGGTAGTCTTTTAAAATTTATTCTCTAAAAATATATTATCATAAATAGACTAAAGGCGACTGTCTGTACACACAGGAAGGCCTTAAGCAAGGCGAAAATTCAGGGCCCAACACACAAAGAACATTAAATCGAACTACGAGCCATGTGAGCGATGGCCAAGCTGATGTCAAGCTGACTTGGACAAGACAAAAGGGCAATCAACACCCCCAGGGGGTAGCCTGGACAGCAAGGGAAGGGGGCCACATAGCGGAAGAACGAAAATAGATCTTCTGAATCAAGGTAAATAACTAAGAAAACAGGCGTTCGTGAATAAACTAATTATTAAAACAAATACTGAGTCTGTGACAAAAATTGACCTGTCACACTCCCCCGACATGAATCCTATTGAGCATATATGGGACTATGCGTACAAAGACGCATATATAACAGAAATAACTCACCTATAACTCTGGAAGAGTTAAGAATTGCCGCCCAGCAAGCGTGGAATAACATACCTCAAGAAACAATTAATAAATCTCGATATTTCAATGCACAGGCGCGTTAATGAACTGAATTAAAAAAGAAGGGGTCATACTGATTATTAAAATGGTCTCTTTATTGTTTAAATTGGTTATTTGGGTTTTCTAGAAAAAACTAAAAAAATATTTTTTATATATTTCTTTTCTTTATTTTCTTTCACCCTGTGGGTATTTTATGTAAATTTAACTGATCAAGGTAATAAACATAATTAAACCTACAAAACCATGCATGCATATTAATTTGTACCTTAATTATACTAGCTTTTCGAAATACCAAGGAGGTCCAAGAATTTAGGCGATATGTGTATCCATATGCAGCGTGGTGATTGTAAAGGAATTTTTATCAATATTCTAAATTTAGCCCTTAGGTCCTTTCTGACAAGCATGTTCCAGTTATTCCTAAATTACATCGAGTTTAAATTTAGAATTTCTTCGGGAATATCGGTGTTGATTGGGTTTGATTGTATCATCAAACCCAACCTGTGATAAACCAATTTTAATAAATCACATTTTGCATTAAAGAAAATAAAAATTCTCATTGTTAGTACTTTTATTAAATTATTTTATGCTCGACATTCCACATTTTAACAATGTTTAGTCCATCCTTAAGCATTAATCAAGTTTTCTTAGCAAATCGACTTAAAATTAATTAAATAATTGCTGAGTCTAAGTTTGCGAATTTTGCGGGCAAATGAATACCAAAGGGACTCTAATATTGCCAAAGCGAATGTTGTTCTGCGACAGCGGCAGAATTAAGGATTCTGGAAGGCCATCCTCCTACAAGCAATCACGGCGTGTATCTATTTGTCAAAGGGGCTTGGTTGCGGTCCCTTTTTATGTTTCCGGTCCGACGGAACTTCCGGCAGGCTACCGGTCGATATATCTACGTGCAGTTGCAGATTAACTTCCGCTTCCGCCCATAAGGTTTACGCTGTAAAGTCCTGCTTTTTTGTTTATTTAATTGTTTTAGCTGTAGTTTCAACTGCGCTAGTTAAAAAATATGTAAAGTGTTAAAGAATTAAGATGTCTATTACAAAAATTTTGTGTATTGGCTATCCCTGATAAACTAACAAACAAACAAACAACTACACACACACGCTAAATAATACCTAGCCATAATTTCCTTACAAAAATAAAATTTGTTATTTACACATAGTTTACCCCAGTATCGAAGGTTTAACAAACAAATAGAAAGTTTTTATTCAGGGTGATCCGCGATTACGTTTCGGCATTTCAAGGGACAATTCTTCAAATAATTCGAAGAAATATATGTATGTCCTAGCCTAGAGCGTGCAAATGTGGTTTTCTCAGGTTGTATATAGCAGAAACAGCTGATACCAAAAACACGAAACATTTTGAGTGGAGACTTTATGGTTTCTAGTAATAGGTACTAAAACATTCTTCTAGAAAAATGCAGAGACGTACAAACCATCGATTTTCATTTAAGGTTAAGTTAGACATGTGTTTTATTAGATTTTTTTCCCTAAAAATTGACCCTGAAATGTAGGACCGTATATATTTTTCTATTACAGGGTACGACAGTGCGTTAGAAAGCAAGCTATTTGATTAATAACACGTCAATTTATCAATTTATTAATTTACCTATTGGTAATAACTAGTTACAATTAAAAAATACCATAGATCTTGATAGTTTTTTTTATGTTATATTTCATATCGTTCAGGAATTCGGCGACTCATAGATTGGAACAGATGTTATTTGAGATAAGAAGGCAATAACACGATGAGATAACAAAATCGAGATGTCGGAAAGGCGTGATCAAGGTGTCGACTGACCCCGCCGTTAGTGACCCCTAACCATCACTGCCCTTGTCATCTGATAGATATCATCATTACGAAGAATCTATGATGTGGCCGTTTTACAGTGGTAATTTTTAGTGAAGGTACTTTTAGGATAAAATCGGACTCTGAGAACGTCAAAATGTATGTACTCGTATTTATCTTTTAATTTTAAAAAAAGTAGGTACTACCTAAATCTAAAACTTTTTTGTAAAAATTTTAAAAGAATAAGATAAATAACAATGATAAATAGAATATAAGGAAAATAGGAAACACTTTGCTTCAGAAATACCTACAGGGCGTTACAAATTTAGAAAAAAAATTATTTTAAAAATCGTTTAATTTAAAATGTTCAAATTTGGTATAGGTACATTAGTACTGCAGTGAGCTCAATAATTCGACATAACTTGTGATGCATTGCAGCTTCCAGTGGTGTAATTACGGGGTAAGAATTCTTTTGAGCAACTTCTTTATCCTACCTCGTACCTACCTAATTTTGTCGGAATTTCAAAAGAGAATGAAATACTTCGAACAGTATTCTGCACACTTTCTCATAAAAATACACCCGTGTCCAGAAAATAATGAAATACAATTTTTTTGCCACTTAATACAACATTTTTAAAATGCTTAAAATACCCCTTTCATCTATTTAGTTCAATTAAACTGCATTAGTATTAAATATTGTGTTCTTTTTAATACATATAATTAAAATAGACTGTCCGTTAAATGTAAAAACAAAACAATACCACGAATTTACTAAAAGAGAAAAAATCTTAGATCACCCCAATCTCTGAAACAAGACATTTTCGAACATGCATGCGTTAGAAAACTTTTCTTTATATTTTTAGTTGTAGAAGCTGTCGCTAAAATTTTCTGGCGACTTCTAGAAACACTGTGTATATCGCTTGCATTGAGGTATAAAAGTTTACACTACGATTTACTAAAAAGGTTTAAGGTTCAGTACTGTTTTAGATTAAGATCATAGAGTTGATTGGTTAGGTTTTGACAAGTTTTTGTCCAGTCACCGTAATAAGTCGTCATAAAAAACTTATGGGTCGTTCTAATATCTCAGCGATATGTTTGGTTTTCAAATGATTTTTACCTTAAAGCTTGTTGCTAAAATGAATTTAGTCCAATTATTGTAGATAATTGCCCCTTTATATTAGTTTTTAAAAATGCTAAATTCATAGTACAGAACTTAGTTATTATTCTTATACTTCTTCTAGTTAAAACTACCTATACTCGATTTGAAATTGGTTGATAGTAATAAATCATTAAAATCCGTCAAACACGTACACAGAGTGGTCCACCTAAATTGCCAAGTTTTAAATAGTATATACATTGAAAGTCTAGACCCTTTTGCATTTATTAAACTTTCCATTCCTATAGATCTGATAAGGGCGTCGAATACAAAGCTTAACCCGAGGCTCGAACAATAAGCGGTAGTATTCTACCTGTGATGTTTTGCACTCATGCACGTGCTTTCGGGTGGGTTTAAGTTTATATTAAACACAATAATTATATAATTTAGTGAACATTCGGATGTGTGGCATAATTTGTTACCCTTGTATTTGAATAAATATAATACTAATAACAATAAAGCAACTAATAAACAAGTAAATTTGGAAAAATGTTTCTATTTGAAATTCTATAAAATTTATAGTAAGTCATTACAGTTCTTCGCTTTAAATTAATCATCATCAGAAAATGAAATATCTGAGGGACTGTCTTCTTCCCCTAAATTGATAATAAGTGGTTCGACCGTTTTCTCCAGTAAACTATCCAATTGCCACATTTTTTCCTCCTCCTTTAGTACATGCTCTATACATCTTTGCCACTTCCCCGCGTTGACTTCTTGAAGCGCTTCTTCAAAGAGTTTTTGAACATCACTCATTTTATAAGTGGTATTTTTTCTAGCCACATAACCTTTCACATGAGCCCATACCAGTTCGATCGGATTTAATTCGCAATGGTAGGGGGGGAGCCGAAGCACTATTATATTTTGTTTTTTGGCCATTTCGTCAACAACATATTTTTGAAACCGATGTTTATGGGTGTTTACAATTGATAGCAACTCCTTTTTAACCATATTGTCCTCAAATTGTATTTGTTTCTCCACAAGCCACTCGATAATTTTTGCTTTTCGCCAAGCAGTTGTAGGCATCTTCTCCAATCTTCTGGAGTGATACGGAGCGTTATCTAACACAATGACGGAGCCAGGTGGAATCAGCTCTATCATTTGTTCGAAATACTCCTCAAAAACATCAGCATTCATATCCTCGTGGTAATCGCCTGTACGAACTGATTGGAATGATAATAGTCCACCTTCTAAAAATCCATTGGAGCTACCGATGTGAGTTATAATTAATCGTTTTCCTTTTCCAGAGGGCGGATTTATTCCTGTTGATAGACCGTCTAAAAATGCTTGCCGGTGAGAAGTCACATTTTTGTCTGTCCATATTTTTCCAACTGTGTAGCCTTCGTTCAGCCATGTTTCGTCCAAATAGAAAATTGTTTTGTTTTCATTGCGAAATTTTCTTATTTTTCTCAAATAATTACGTCTCCAACATACTATTTCATCTTTTTCGAGCAAATGAGACTTCCGACTATGTTTTTCCCATCTAAAATTCATTTCTCTTAGAACTTTCCATAGTTTATCTCTCTTGATTGCAGGAAAGTCTTCTTTTACTGCCCCTAAAACTCTATCCAAAGTAGGGATCTCCTTATTGAAATAGAATGAATGCACCTTTCGTCTTATGATGGCCTTTTCGTCCTCATCGATCGGTATTGTTCGCCTTCCTGGAGATGGTTTTGGTGGCGTCACGGTTCCTGTCTTTTCTTCCCGCATCAGCCTGTAGATGGTTGCTTTTCCAATACCTGTCATCTTTGAACAAAGTTCCACTGCAGAATCGATACTTATTGCACTTTTTTGATATCTAAGTGCATTAAATACATTAAGCACAATAATCTTTTCACTAATGCTTAGCGCTGATTTCGC
Source organism: Philopedon plagiatum (assembly GCA_963971165.1). Taxonomy (NCBI): domain Eukaryota; kingdom Metazoa; phylum Arthropoda; class Insecta; order Coleoptera; family Curculionidae; genus Philopedon; species Philopedon plagiatum. The sequence goes on from OZ020189.1 coordinate 93,592,747, forward strand.
AGCTCGCTTAACTGGAATAAATCCTGAAAGACTCTCCATTTTCAAAAATTACCCAAATGTGTGTCCTAGAATACTCGCATTAGGTTTGTTCGCTCTTAAAATGACTCACAGTTTTATACCAATAAGTAGAGGTACCTAATTTTTCGTAACTACCTGAAAAGTAACATTGTGTATTAATTGTTCCCGGAATTCTCGGCATAATTATTTTTACCTGTTATGACAATAATGATTACTAAATTATTCGGATAAGTAAATAGGGTTCAAACCGGCACGTCAGGTAGGTGCGCCTATGGAATCGGCTGCTAAAAATGATTTATTACTATCAACCAATTTCAAATCGAGTATAGTTTAAAACCTTGATTGTCAAATGAGATCGGTCATAGTGATAGTGAATCCGGATTAATGTTTTATTGCTTGCCGTATCATTGTGTATGGCCAGATTCACTAAAATGGTTTAAGATTTAGTTCTGGTTTAAATTAAGATATTCTAGTGAATCAATTAGTTTTTGTCCTGTTATTATTAATAAGTCGTCATTAAAAACGTATGAGTTTTTCTAATATTTCAGTGATTTATTTGGTTTCCAAATAGTTTTTATCTTAGAACGTGTTGCTAAATTTCTGTTATGTGATAAGTGTTATGTGTTGTGTTATGTGATAAGTGTTATGTGTTCTGTTATTGTGATAAGTACCTATTGATACTTAAATTGCTCTGTCAGCTTACCTGCGGGACAGCGTGCTTCATTCAAGTCAGTCAAGCCAGTACACATACGTTAAAAAAACTAAGTAGATTGGCTGAAATCTTTATACTTAAAACTTGTTGAATTAATAGTTTATAGTGTAAAATGTAAAAAACAACGTATTCTGCCAGTCGTTAAAGTCAAAAATCCTCTGTCAGCCGTTAGAAGAGATGAATGCGTTGTCGCGGTGTGGGCCCTAAGCCATATGATAAGCGCGGGGAATTATTTCAACTTTCCGACCTATAACTTCGTAATTAACATTAAAGTTGAAACTTCTTGTACTGATAGTTTATAGTGTTATATTTAATAAAAACATCGTTTGAGTTTTTACCAGAGGGACATTCAACCGATCGAACATGCATTGACGCGCCGCGCCGCGCCGCCACAAGGCCAGGGCGTTACGATCAGCGCGTCAAATTATTTCTCATTCCGACCGATAACTCATATCATTTAAGTTTAAGGGCACGATATTTTGATGCTAAATCACTACCAACTTAATTCAGAATTTTTCAGTAAAAACAGAAAGATCATATGGACATTTGGTGTCCCTACAGAGATAAATATTTACTACATCGCAAAGTTCTATTTATTTTTAAATTTGATAGCAACAGCCCTTTTAGCAAGGGGGTATATACTTTTTCCAGACCAAATAGAATCTCATAAATAGAAATTCTTAGGATTTAAATGGTATAAAAAGCTAGACAAAGGCCTGCCGCTAATACCAGGATTGCTCGCAACCACACAGAAAATCACTCACATTCCATGCAAATTTCTTAGTGATACTACATTCCCTATACAAATCAAACAGCACCCGCATGTCTGCCTGCCGCGACGATGCGTTTTGTCTCTTTTCCACTAAGTGTTATGTTATATTATCGCATGTAGTGGGCGGAGTCCTTTCCAGTTAATTGAGACATTACGTCTAAACAGATGCTTTTTTAAAATATGATTTGTTTAAGTTTTAAGGTTTTACCAGTGAAGTGCGTATTATAAGTGTTTTTGTTTTTAGATACGTGGTTTATGTAAGTACATTTTTATTATAATAATGGCTTTTTGGCGACCTTTTGAGGTAGATGGAAGCGAATTAATACATGTCGAATTACCTTCGGTACCGACCGCGTCATCACCAGTCGAAACATGTCCGGAGTTTAATAAAGATTTACATGTTCAAAGTCAACGAACAATTCTAAATATTTACGGCTGTTTCGGTGATGTAAAATACCTGGGAATCCTTCATGATCCCTAGTGGGCTGCCGATCATCCAGGGTACCGGTCAAGTGTGCAGCTAGACTCGACTTTGTAAATGTCGAGTGAAAATCAGAAAAAAGAAAACACAAAGAAACAAGAAGAGATAAATTCTCGGTCGCGTTTCCGGCTAGGCTACGCACCCAAAACGCCAGTAAAGCCGTCAACCCGGGTTCTGGAAGGCTAGGTCAGGGTTGCTAGCCAAAATAGCCATAGTTCGCCCAATACCAAAGCAGTATTGTCCTCGAACTTGAGACGGAGTGTCGGCTGCGGTGGGATTAAAAAATGCTTGTTCTATAAAAACTCGTTGTCAAAAAATTTTTTGCGCAACAATTCATTCAAATCCGTTGACAAGATCAAGAACGGGATCCTTGTGTGGTACGTTGACAAACCATGTGCTCCCAGAGACCATTCGGGACCTGGAAAGCTATCAAAAAATAAATATTTCAGTTAAAGGACCTATACGGACCTTGCAAAATAAAATTCAACTTGTAATTGGAATAGATTAACTTCGTCGTACAACTCAGCGATTTGGCCGAGCGGCTGGTCCTTGCTACGCGCATCTTGGGAGCGGACGACCATCGTCCTCCCGTCTTAGCAACGACACTTACGTCCAGCGGTGCCGCGGTTGTTGTCTACCGGAAATCTAAACTCCTAAAATCGAAGTTTGTGAGTGGGATTCACGAAAAGCTCGTGGCAGTTAAGGACTAAGCAACTGTCCTTAATCAGTTATTACTAATAATAACTCAACATGCTTAGTGAGGAGCGTCACTCCGCTAAGTAAATTTTGAAAAAAGACGTGTCAGGTAAGAAGATGTCCTTTGTTTATAAAATTCGCGTCTTGGGACGGGACACACTTGATCCCTCCGACACTAGTAAAGGGACATGCCGAATGGCTTTACCTTGTTAGCTGTAACGCGTAAGGCGATTCAACCTGGATACATGTCTTGGGGACGATGGTTTGAAGGAGGAAAATTATTCCAAAATGCTGCTAAGAAATGGACAACTTTAATCGGACAATTAAGCGAATTGGGCCGAGCGGCGGGTTTTTTGCTATGGACAATCCATGAATAGAGTCTATATACAGGAAAGAGGACGAAAGAGAGGACGAAAGTCCGCGGTTGTCGTTACGATTGAGTGAAACGCATGAAAGACATGCACTCTTCGTCTCGAAATTAGACCCAGGCTTTTGTACTCAGATGTAGGAAGTCTATACTTGGTACTTGTTAATTTGGGATAAACCAACGTTCTTGGTCAAGGGAGTCTTGCACCGACTAGAGGGACCAGAACGGCATTCACGAAACGGTAAAAATATGGTTGCTTAGACAGGTATTGGTCTAAGTTATAATTCCAGGAAAAAACTTAGGAAAAACAATTATAGTCAAAAGGCGTGGCCCTGGCTAATAACGACAAGAAAGTGACATGCATAATGCATCCGAGCCATTATGTGTGTCCTTGGTTCTCAGCTGAATAGCTTATCTCGATTATGACAAATCGCGCGTCGTAAAGGTACGCCCATACGTGCGCGCCTGGGGAGCGGACGACGGTGTAAATATAATATAGATACACTTACTACAAAACGATCATAAAAATAACAACGTATTTCTGCCATTAATTTAAAGTCTTAATTATCTGTCGACTGTACGCCCATGAATACAATTATTTCTATGGTTAAACATCGGTTTTGCAGATTCAGTTAGGTTTTGATATACTTATAAATAATATTTGATTAAAACGTTAAAACTTTTTATTGTGTCCCATCTTAAATTGGTTAGAATATTTTGGGACGCCTATGGCTAGACCTTATTGGCACTGTTGCGTCAAAGGTGTCGGCTGCGTTATTTTTTTGCGGTTTCGCTTACTATTGGAAGCACTATACATTCACGTTGGTTTTCGCGTCATAAAATTTACGAGAAATAATTAGAAGGTAAAATATTCGTACTTTGCCCTGGAAAGTCAAACTTCATTTTCTTTTATTGGATTTTTTTTAAAGTTCAAAAACTTATGAACTGAACCAAATCGTTTAGTTTTTCTCGATCAGAAAGAACACCTATTGTATAGATTGTTTCACTGTCAGATTACCAGCAGTTTATTTTCGCATTACAAAGCAATTAGCAAGTTAGTTTGACTACTCTCTGTCAGGGCGGCTTGCGATATTCGGTTCATATTGTTGGAATCCAGTATACGAGAAATCCTATGACTCAACAAAATGTGTGCTTATTCAACATAACTTTTACGAAAGACAATATCGTCGTCATATTACCTCCTTTTTTTACTCGCTCCTATTAAATAAAGATACATTACACACTGGAAGAACAAAATAGAGAAAGCGAATTGTTCGTCAATAGATAGCCTAAGTCTGACGTCACGAGGGGGTGTGGCTTGAATAACATTTATTTCCAAAAAAACAAACAAATCCGCAGGCGGGGCCCGTGAAATTTCAAAGTTTTATATCTCTGTTGCTACTTATGGGACCCATGCCAAGTTCAGGTTTTTTACTAGTGAGCCTGCTAGGAATGTTTTGGTAAAAAAAAAAAATATTTTGCAATTTGCGAAAAAAAGTTGAATTTTTGAATTGACCCATCTGTGAAAAAAGTTAACACGCTTAGGTATTTTATTTATTATTTTTTCTAAACAAATTTTGCATCATTTTGTCGACAATTCTTAAATTTTAAGAGAAAAAAATGTGTTAGTAGAAAGTTATAGGTACTCATTTGAATTTTTTTTAAATTATATTTTTGGTTTAAAAAAATTCAAATAACTATAACTTCCTATACTAACACATTTCTTTGTCTTAAAATTTAAGAATTGTCGACAAAATGATGTAAAATTTGTTTAGAAAAAAATAATAAATAAAATATCTAAGCGTGTTAATTTTTTACCCAGGTGGGTCAATTCAAAAATTCAACTTTTTTCGCAAATTACAAAATATTTTTTTCTTCGTCAAAACATTCCTAGTAGGCCCACTATTAAAAAACCTGAACTTGGCATGGGTCCCATAAGTATCAACAGAGATACACAACTTTAAAATTTCACGGGCCGCGCCTGCAAACCAGTCACATTAAAAATCCCTTAAGAGATTTTTAAAGCAGGATTACACGTTTATAAAGGATAAGTAAGGAATTTCTTAAAATTATTTATATTTTCGGTATTACTATTGACCCATTTACAGGCACAGATAGAGGTAAGGGTTTCGTGAAAATTTGTTATCATCATCTAAATAAGTTTGAGGTTATATGATTATTGTTTACATTTTTATTTTAATTGGATTAAAACTTGTTATTTCTATGTATAATAAAGCTTACTATAGTATTTTTTTATTACAAACAACTAAGCCAACTGGCACAGAAAGGAGTAACTTAGCATATTTTTATAGATTGTTTAAAAAATGCTTCCTAAAAATATACTAAACGTAAATAAGCTTATATATTAGGGTGTCCGTTATTAACCAAGTTGATATTTTTTCTTGCGACGCCCCCTAAATTTTTAGTTTATCGTCTAAAAAAAACGTCAGACCAAAATAAGCCCTTAATATTCATAATAAATCTTGCCCTAAAGACGATACATTTGCCATTTAAATTACATGGGATTTTGCCACTTATTAAAATTAATTTTTTTTCTCGGACAAGACGACTTATAGCAATGAGACATATACATTTTCTTATAGGAAAGTGAATGCTCTACAAAAAAGACCTCTTATAATTTTTCGATTAATTCGCTCCTTCAAAAGTTATTCGAGGTGAAAGTTGAACTCTGTGTAAATTTTCAGATTTTTTACTTTTACGGCAAAGTGATTATTATTTCGATGAAAGTTATTAGTTTATTTCTAAAAATAGATAATTCTGGTGGTATTAGGGTAAACAAATTTTAAACATGGAAAATAATATACCGCATAACAGGTAGCTGGTTCTAGTTTGAATCATTTTTGAGACTTTATTCATTTATAACACGCAGTCGACTAATTTTTATTGAATTTCATAAATTTTTGTATACTTTCATGAAATTTCCCTTCAATACAGTAAGTGACTCAAAATTACACTTACAAGCATTCCCGCCAACACACGGATTTTCTATTCACGCAAGCGCGCTAAGTCGCATTTAGTACCTTGAATAACTTTTGAAAGAGTGAATTAGTCGAAAAATTATAAGATACCTTTTTTGATTGGGTTTGATTGGGTTAGAGATGGAGAGATAAAACACTTGGCAATAAAGTATACAGAGTTATTTTTAAAAATATTGAAAAGATGTAACACCATAAATAAGTCATTGTTTGGTATTCCTGTATACATGAGGATATTAGAATCGTTGTTCTTGATGTGCTTACTAAAGCATACTAAAAGTCAAGTTTTTTTTGTCATTTCTTCCATTTAAAAGTAATTTTCTGCTTCTAACGATGCTCCTAAACTTCTACTGACACTTCTGGAACATGAAGGTAAATCTTCTGCATTGGTTGATGCACTTGTTGATGGTCCAGCTTGTTAATAGTCCAGCTTGTTGGGGATCTATGAAGCTCTAATTTAATGCTAACGCAAAATTCTCGTCAACATCTGCCTGCTTACTGGTTCTTTTTCTAAAAATAATTTTAATTTATTGATCCATTAATATTATGTTGGCTTTGGTTCTCTATTAAAGGTTAAAACAAACTATCAAGCTTGAACATTTTTTACTCTGCTTTTCAGGATCGTAAACATATTAATATCAAAATAACTATAGGCAGCATACCTTTTCTCGAGATGTAAAGCCAAATTTTCTTTTAGCACTGAACTAAAATATTGTGGGCCTATTTTGTTCTGTTATTGTTCACAAAATGGCAGCTACACACCTAAGAATGTCGAAATTAAGGATGGGAACTCGAAAGGTTCGAACATTTTTTGTAGAAAGGTTTTTCTGTCTAGCTGCTATAATTCTTCGGCACGCTAATTTGCGAATATAAATTCTTTCGTCAGCTAACATGCAAAGTATTATGTTTCCATAGTGCGCAAAAAAAGCATTTCTCTGAATTACAGCATTTACAACTTTTCTGGGGTAGATATCTTGAGAAACTTATCAATCTGTATAAATGACGTGAACCTTCAGTGCAAACAAATTTAGTTTTAATATGAAACCAAAGGGGCGCATAGACTTTCATAATATAGGTTGTTAATTGTACTAAGTTATCGATGGGGTTTTCGGTCGCAACATATAGTCGAAGTAGGTATTCTGCTCGCCGTTTTCAGCCATCGTGAATGAACAACTGGTCCAGGTTTAAGATTGGCCAGATCTTGTGAGCATTTTCCAGAGGACACAGCTAAAAACATATCTAGGAGATAGTTTTGGTCAGTGCTTAGAACACTTCCGTCTATATCAGGAATGGTATTGCCTTCAATTTTGGAAAAGTCGATGACTGGTAATACCTCACAATACTGAATGGACTTGCCAATATTTCATGAAAAGGCATTTGGTCCATGGGTACCACAGTCTAGTTCCTGAAAAAGGTGCCTCACACAGAAAAAAATTTTGTACGTAAAATTAATGAATTGTGTTCGTCAATATTTTGAACATTAAAGTTATGAATCGATGATTGTTACAATGATTTCTGATCACAGACTAATAACTTAGTGCATTGAAACAATGACCGAGCCAACATTAAACAATAAACGCGAAACATCAAAAATTAATTATTTTTTTCATTAATATAATGCAAAAATTCATTGAGTCAAAGTCTGACGATTATTAACCTATGTTCTTCATCTTTAAAACAATAAAGTTTCGTCATAGATCCATGAAAAGCAAACATAAAAAAATAATAAACGGTCTTCGTTGTTTCAATGGACACTAAACGTTGATTTTACGAACCCAACCATTAACTTCTAAAATACGCGCCAAAATTAATGCTTCCTGACCATGGTTCAAACACCGCGAGCATTAATATTATGAAAAGCTGTCACAGACTTCTCGTCTTCGCGCCCATTTTTGGCGAAAGATTCAGTATGTCTTATTAAGTTGTAAGGGTAGGACCGCCTTCCAGCCGCGGTTATAGTGTTATTTGTGAAATTGTGCCAAATTATAGGAATACACGGAGATCTACACAGAATAATATTCTATACTGGATATCGACGCAACCGAGAATTTTACAAATGTGAGTCCTAAGTCGTGTTAGCTTGAGGAGAAAATTAAAAGTTTATTCTGGGCAAGTACCTAATGCTAGTGCACATAGTTATTTTAACACTTTTTGTTTCCTTTTGTAATGAACTTATTTTAAGTCATTAATTTAGTGAATCGGTTTCTAAAATAGGTATTTAAAAAAAAACTCAGACCATTCTAAGTCAAAGTTGACCATCACAGTCATACGACGTTTGTCTAAAATTGCTGGTGGAAATATAGGAATGGATAAACTTTAAGCAATAGTTTAATGGCCAGTTGTGCCATTTACCAAAACACTGTTTAAGAAGTTAATCAGTGATTAGATTCAGAAATCCGTTGCACCGCCTGTATATCAGCAATTAGGAAGGAGTAATCTGTGATTAAATTAAACAGCCATTTTTGGTTGTTTAAAATATCGATTAGTTGTAATGTCAATTATTAACGTCAAAGTGGCAGATTTTTTCTTTTTCGTTTTGTATAATTTGTTTATTTCTTTGTAAATCACAATGGATTTTGATGATTTAAATGAAGATATTTTTATTAATGATGATTTGGATATAATAGACATTGTTGATTTTGGATTTCCGCGCAAAACTTATAAAATAAATAATAATTTCGACGTTAGATGATTACACTTTCTTAAAACGTTTTCGACTCACTAAAAACACTGTATTACATTTAATAATAATTTTATAATGTCATGGCAGGCATCTTTTTTAAATTTGGGTTCCCGGCCTCCTCCGGTAGCATTTTTTTCTTCCGCTGCAATTTTTCTTACTTCTCTTTTACTATTTTCGTAAAATCTTTTTAGAACTCCCGCTGTTCTTCTATACACGGGAAAAAAAATATTTTAATTTTAAATATAAATATAATAGAAAATAATATATTTTATATTACTATATGTTACAGGAATCCCGGATTTTAAAAAGTAATATAAAAATATATTTAAGCAGATTTAAATTTGTAAAAACCAATATTTTACAAAAAGTGAAATAATGTTTTTTAAATGGTAAAATTCAATTTATTACATTGTGAAATATATTTATTTTAAAAAGTAATATCTTCATTATTATTTAATTAAGTATTCTTATTAAAAATATATTAAGATTTTAAAATATTTTATATTCAATATTAATATCCTCTTTATTACTTCTGAAAATACTTGGGTATTAAAGATAAAACATCACTTTTAAAATTAAAATGTGTTTATTAAAATTCAAAAAATATGTAATAACATTAAAAAAACTATATATTATGTTTTTAAAATCTTGCATTTTTAAAAATAATCTCTTTTGTCTTATTTTCCAAAACACTAATTACTTAAACCTAAAATATATGTTTATTGGAGTACTATTGATTTATCCATCTGTGGAAGCCTTATGTTGTAAGTATGACCATAGTGTGTTTTAGTACAGGTTACTAATAATTTTTCTCCTTCAATGACCTTAATCATACTGGTGCAATATCTGTTTAACTTGCATGATCCTTGACTTTTGGGAAGTCTTTTACTCAAGCCTTTAGTTTGGACTTTCCCTGGGAACAAAAGAAATTGTTTAGTAAAAAATCATTTTTTTATAAAACAATCATTGCCATTTCCATGTCAAAAATATAATATGCAATGTTTACAAGTATACTTACACATTTACTTGTAACAAACTGTAAATATTTACTTACCAGATCTATCACATAAATAATATATAACTCGTTTATTCTTAAACTTTGATGTGCTTGATAAAACATAACTGGACTGGTTTAGTTTGTCTGTTGACTTGTTCCAGGAAAGAAATTCTAAAAAATAAAATTTTAAAGAGTCTACTCATTAAACTTTAAAAGCAGGGGCGTTCCCAGGATCTGAAATAGGGGGGGGGGGGGGGGGCTGACCAAAAAAAAAACAATGGATTTTGCATTTCTCTTTTTACTTACTAAATTTTGACATAACTCGCTTAATTTTTACTTCAATAACAATTTTCTTGGATTTGTCGCAAATTTATTTAAAACTTGATTTTCAAATTGCTCTCGATTTGATTTAATTAAATCACGATGCACACTCATCAGACATAATCCTGTTAGCCTTTCCTCTCCCATGGTACTTCTCAACCAAGTCTTCACTCTTCTAAGAGTACTGAAGGATCGTTCTACAGTGGCCGTGGTGCCTGCTTCTCGAATCGCCTCGAATTAGTCGGTGTCGGAAGGCTCATGCATTTTCCCAGAATCCCGGCGCTCCGCAGCGTGTCGAAGCTTCGCGCTGCGTCTCGAGAATTGTCCACGCGGCCGGGAAGAGTCAGGGGCGGACTCAGGGTCATTTTCGTTACAGTACAATTTAATATAAATTTCTCACAATGTTTACTAGTGTAGCGTAACTGCTAACTACATAGACGTTTATCAACAACTAAGTAAATTAAGTCTACTTGCAGTACTTGCACAAACAAATTAACATCCCTGATAGTGCCTACACCAAATGAAAATAATTAAATTCCATTAGAAAAACAACACAATACAACAAATTCACGACTTTGCAAGGTTAAGATTTCGACGTTCCGAATTCGGAGTCGGACGCATCGGATCGGAATGTCTCCCACTCCACCCTATAATTCGGTTTGCAAAACAAAAATAACAAACGGCATCGGCACTCGGCAGTGCACTCGGCTGACTCGGCAGGTGCAAATGGCCAGGGTCGTAATAGAAAATTCATATTTCTTGGCTAATTCCGCCAATTGCAAATCTAATAGGCTGTGCAGTGCGCTGCGTTTGACTTACGTATATGAATATATTTTAGTAGTAGTGTCCTATATTTTTCGGTTTTGTAATTTTTTTAGTAAAACCATAGTGGTTTATTTTGATTTTTTTATTTTCTGCACTTAGCGGTGCTTTTTTATAATTTATAAATTTCTAGGGGGGGGGGGGGGGGGCAGCTGCCCCCCCTGCCCCTCGCTGGGTACGCCCATGTTTAAAAGTATATTATGTTTACCTTCTCTGTTTGAAAATTCCATCCCCTCACTTTCAATCGTTTTGTTGTGTTCCTCAGTTAAATGAATTTTCAATCCTACAAATCAATCAAGCCACAAATAGCATAACCTCACTATTGACAAGAGGAGTAGAGTGACAGTGAACACGAGATTAAAAAGAGATGGAAAACGGAACGCAACTTGGTATTTAGCCGCTCGTCTTCACCGCTAGATATCTTGACATCAAATGATCAAATGACAGAGCATTCTTGCGAACTGTGGAACTATTTAAATATCTTCATATTATATTTTAAAATAAGATATTTTAGCACCTTAATTGTTAAAAGTTTTTTTTAATAAATCCTAATATACTGAATTTTAAAGCTAAATTCTATTAAATTTGATACTACATTTACAAATCTTGGAGTATTGTTTTTAAAAATATTGGCTTTTAAAGTAAAATTGTAATATATTGGGTACTAGCTTGCGCCCGCGGTATAATAATTTTACTCCATTAGAAACTTTAAACGTCCATATATATATATATATATATATATATATATATATATATATATATATATATATATATATATATATATATATATATATATATATATCCACAATCCCAAGAATTTTAACCTAAATATATATATATATATATATATATATATATATATATATATATATATAGACTACATTCAAAAGAGTTGAAATATTCTTTTTAAAATGTTGGTTTTTAACCTAGTTTAAAATAAATCTATAATTGATGAGATATTACATTTGAGCCGGTCAGAGGAAAAGTGGTCTAACTGCATGGCGGTTTGCTTGTGCGTTATACCACTTTTCCTCCGAACGGCTCATTTACAAAATTTGAAGTATTGTTTTTTAAAACATTGGGTTTTAAAGCTAAACTATAATAAAATGCATATTAATTTACAAACTTAAGGTATTATATTTTTTAAATTTTGGGATTTTAAAGCCGTGGCTTTTGGTGTGTCTATTAGTTTTAAATAAATATATATTAATCTTATTTACTTTACTACTCATTTTATTGAAAACTAATATATTATGTATTTATTTTAAAAATACCACCTTTTAATATAAAAATATATTTCAGATAAATACATTGATTATTAAACCTTTAATAGAAATATATTTATGTTAAATATATTTTCTTTAAAATACAATATTTTGAAAAATACTGTTCGTTTTTGTTCCGTGTAGGTACCATTTACTGCAGCGGAATTAACTTCAACGGAAATTCTTTCCCAAGTTCTGTTTTTTTTTCTATAGCGGAGATTTGGTCAGTTTTTTTATTTTCCAAAACATGTTTATAACGCGAACATACATTTGCTATTAGCAGTTTTTCATCTGAACTGAAGGTTATGCAGCAATCGCTTTTTTTTCTTGTCAGAATTCATTTTCTTTAATTTACTTTGTCCAAACAGATCAAAAGAAATTGCAAATAATGAAAATGACGTTTACTTTCAAATATTATTAAAAACTGTCAAATTCACCATTGTTACCTAAGCCAACAAACAAAAACTGCATTGTTGTCAAGTATATTCATTGATTAACTAAACACTCTATTATTTATAACGGTGCAACACTTTTAAAAATTAGCATCCGATTAAAGATAAATCAGTGATTAATTTATCATTGTTTAGTCACAAATGGCACAACTGGCCATAAGTAATTTAGAGAACAATATGATTTGTCGCTATTTACCTCTTAAAGCTATTGACATCAGTTTGTTTTCAAAAATAAGTTTTGTTAACGTAAGACTTCATTTTTCAATTTTTATGTTTTAGTTCTAGATTTAGGTACTTACGAGTATATATATTTTTTTATTATTTTTTCAGATGGAAAATACGCTTCAATTTTATGGGCGATCCATGGCTATTTAGTTCCATCGGCTAAGTTCTGTTCCAAGAATATAATTGGCAAGACCACCCACACCAAGTATATTATAAAAGATTCCCAGGAATCTTTTTTATTTTGTGCTAAAATGCAGCAGGAAATTGAAGAGCACATAACAACCCTAAAAGCTAGAAAGTCGGCAATTCAGCCGTTGGTGATGACATCTCCAACGTTTCCAACATATGCGTCTACTTTGACGACATTCGTTACAAATTTTTTATTATAATTAAGGCGGTCGATATATGTTTTAAAATCATTTATATCTTTAATTTAGACTTTCCACAGGAAAGCAAAATGCTTTGGAACTTCTTAGAAAAAGCTTCTTCTAAACATAAGGTTCCCCTTGAGAGCCCCAAGGTTCATATGATCTGTGAATCTCTGTTGCAATAAAAAAAATTACGCACTGAGTACGTCTTTATTTTGAAGAAAACCCTTTTGAGATTGTTTGGAAAGTAGTACAAGATTTTCCACCCTCCATATTATTGTTTCTAAATTTTTTTTTGCAGAATTTTTGTCCAAAATGCCCTGCACTTCAGTAAACTATGTAATAAAGTAATAATTTACAGGTAAGACACATCAAATCAGTGGTCGTACAATATAATTCTGAGTCAATGTTGGGTTTTTTAAAATTACAAAATTAATTATTCTCTATGTAAAAAAAGGGACATTATTTTTGCAAGAGGCTGTACTACTGCTAAATATCTTTGACGGAAACTACTATTGCTAAATACCAATAAATTCTGTTCGCAATATCGATAACCGGCGAACATAGATCCCTGCTCATTGTTCATTGATTTAACGAACAACAATCATAAACTAATGTCTATCGTTCGTAATATTAATAACCGGCGAACATAGATCCATGCTCATTGTTCATTGATTTAACGAACAACAATCATAAACTAATGTCTATCGTTCGTAATATTAATAACCGACGATCATAGATCCATGCTCATTGTTTATTGATTCAATGTACAACAATCATAAACTAATGTCCATGGTTCGTAATATTCATAACCGGTGATAATAGATTCATGCTCATTGTTCATTGATTTAACGAACAACAATCATAAACCAATGTATATCGTTCGTAATATTAATATCCGGCAGACATAGATCCATGCCCATTATTCATTGATTCAACGTACAGCAATCGTAACTTAGTGAACAAGAAAATTTACGTACGACCGTTCATTGTATTAATGACACCCGTCGTCGGCTGAAAATTAATGTTGACGTTCACTGATTTGATGTACTTTTTTATTAATATCACGTACATTTTTCGTTCAGTGCAGAGGCAGCTCATTTAAATGTAATAAGCACACAAGCCATTGCAATGGCCGATTTAACTTAACCTCTAATAATCGAATGATTCCACCATTTACACAGGTGTTAACATGTGTACCATCACATCCAATTGCAGTCAATGCATCAGTCGAAATCGTTTTAGATCTAAAAAATGCATGTATTCCTTCTTTAACGTTTTTTGCAGAACCGGAAGATATAGAAAAATGACCTAAGTACTTTGATCCTGGCTCCTCTACTAATACACACACACATGTTCTTCCGTCACAGTGCTAAAATGAAACTTGTTTCCGTTCTGAATCTTTGTTCTTGTTTTGTCCTTTCTTCCGTCAAAAAATAATGCAGTCAAATCGTCTATGTCTCCAATTTTTAATACACTTCTAAGTTTTTCCCGTTGTCTTCGAATCTTGCTTCTATCGATTACTTTGCTGCAGTCACCTTGGTTTATGATTCCCAGATCTTCTAAAACTGCCATTGCAATAGATGCAGAACATCTGTCAAATACCCCATGGCGACCACATTCCCTTGCTAATGTGGGAAGTTTTAATCTCATCTGAGTAGTTGAGGAATCCGAATCAACCGAGTCAGCTAAAGAAGTAGATGTGCTTGGTTTACTCGTCTCTGCCAAAATGTTTAATCGCACCGGTATAGTTTTAGAACCACTTTCTTCAAATAGCATGTCTGAATTAAGCAAACTTGTTTTTCGCTGTTCTCATTTTTCTATCTGCTTACTTGTTTTGATGTCAATTCCAACAATCATCATTTTCCTTGTTCGCTGGTCTATTAAAAACTGCCTTTCATTAATAGGTACTTTTTTATTTTTTTCGCAGCTGCAATTGTTAAGATCTACACATTTACAACAGCATATATCGAAAAGGGTAGCTAGAGCCTTATCTTTAACCTCCTTCAGTTTCTTTTGGAAACCGTCTTGATTTATTCTACCCTTGTAAGGTTTCAGAACATTTCTGTAGGAATCATGCACTATGCATATTTTGTCAGAGATTCGCTTGGAAGAAATAGTTGGAATAGATGCCTTTTCCCAGAGAAGTTCAATTATTTTTATCATTTCCTGCGAGACCTCTAGTGCAGAAGGTTCTTTTTGGTTTGTTGAAGTATTTTTGTGTCGAACATGTAAATAATATTTAATTATATCACCATTTGTTGGAAGAATTGTTTCTAGAAGTTCCGAGGGACAACCAAATATTGGACAAGCAGTTTTTTGCCTCGTAAAACTCATGCTTGGTTATCTGAAACAAAAACTTTTACTGTTATATTTATTGGCTATTTTGGGAATAAATTAAATAAAACAGCACGGTTTTTACTGGAAAAAATATTAAAACATAATGCTTGGGAGCTGATTTTTGGATCACACGTTTCTAAGACTAAAATAATACCCTTAAATACACTGCCGAAAAAAAAAAACGAAAACATGTAAAAAAAAATTACATTTTTTTTTGGAGCGGGGCGCCTGAAGGGGTGGTTCAAACAATCTCAGTTTCTGCAGGCGGTCTTATATTTATGACTTGCAACTTTCGGCATACCAGCCATTAGCAAAATCGAAAAAAGATTTTTCACTCCACCTTAATGTATACGCTGCAGAAGTTGCCATCGTGATAACCGATTTAAATTTACATGAGTCATCTGTAATTTTGACAGATTAATCTCCAAGTTTTAACTGTCCAAAACCGGCAGTCAATACTAACACTCATTTTAATGGAAAGATAAGTCAGTAACTTTTGAAAGTAGAGGCAAAAATGTGACAGTCAGTACTAACACTCATTTTTAATCGAAAGCTAAATTAATAATTTTTGAAACTAAAGGCAAAAATGTGTATTAGTGCATAAAAACTACCAGTTTTCTCCGAACCGTGAACTGAACTGTGATCTTTCGCCAAGTCGAAAGTTTTCAACAGTGTTGGAGCAATTTAGTGACAAGAGAATTAAGGAAAGTCGTATATACAGGGTGGTGCAACCAAGATGGGGTGGACGATTGTGAGTAAACGGTGAGGAATTTCGAAATTTTTTTTTTGGATATTATCGATAGTCAAACACGCTCTGTTTTAAAATTATAGCCATAATACAGGGTGGTCCGAAAAACTCGTGGCGAACCAAACTTGTATTTTTTTAAATGGGACACCCTGTATATAATTGCTCCAATTGATTCTCCTGTTCATTACGATCATTTTGATATAGGGTTTATTGGGTCTAAAATTTATAGTAAGGGAATGGGACGCGGTTAAAGTTGAAAAAATGCTCACAGTTCGGCAATTTTTTAACAAAATTTGAAACAGGTATGGAAAAACCTAATATTCCATAAAACGTTACATATCCTTGAATACATTAATCGCTTGCAATTTGTTTAAAATTATTCACTGTTATACAGGGTGGTCAAGTTTTGCAAATACGCCCTGGACTCATTTTTTTTAAATGGAACACCCTATATATTTCATTTTCATGTTAAAGATAACATTACTAGCTTTCAAAAAATACCATACATGATTCCTTTCTGACCAACAGTTTTTTAGTAAACTAGCCGTGAAAGCGAAGTTTCTTCATTCTAATACTATTATACTGAATTTGCGTTGTTTATTATTAAATATCTAATATTAGAAGGCCATGACACTATCATAAATGAAACAAAAGATTGACGAACTTGCCAAACCTACTGCCGCATAATCCATTATTTACAAGTTAAGCGTAGGTGAGGTAAGAAAACTGAGACCCGAAACCTTTACATCTTTATTAGAGATATTTCAAAAAACAGAAAATATTGTTTTTAGGGAATGTAAAGTAATTAATAAACCAGTTATAAACAAAGATAATCAGTAATCAGTATTATTAATAGTGTACGAAAATTAATTAAGCAAAAACAGAACATCTTTTAAAATTATTTAGTTATGTGTTATGTACTAACTTGTCAACCTAATTTAATATAAACAATTAAAAAAGCTCATAAAAGATGTTCAACTAAACCACCATTTTGCTGAAGGCACATTTCGAGTCTATCCATAAGTGAAAGTTTCACTTTTCCCAAAGTCTGTTCTGAAATGTTGCGAAAACTGATTCTTATTCTCGTCTTTATATCTTTCACTGTGGTTGGAACCTCTTTTTTAACATGCCCCCATAGAAAAAAATCTAGTGGTGTTAAGTCGGGTGATCTGGCTGGCCACTTAACTGGTCCACCTCGCCCAATCCAACGATCTGTCTTCCAATTATCGACAAAATATCTTACATTCGTATGGTAATGCGGGGGCGCTCCGTAATGTTGAAACCATCAGGATCGCCTTACCATTAAAGGTAAATCTTCAAGCAATACTGGCAACTCGTTCCTCAAAAAGTTGTTTATAACTGGTTTATTAATTACTTTACATTTCCTAAAAACAATATTTTCTGTTTTTTGAAATATCTCTAATAAACATGTAAAGGTTTCGGGTCTTAGTTTTCTTACCTCACCTACGCTTAACCTGTAAATAATAGATTATGCGGCAGTAGCGTTGACAAGTTCGTCAATCTTTTGTTTCATTTATGATAGTGTCATGGCCTTCTAATATTACATATTTAATAATAAACAACGTAAATTCAGTATAATCGTATTAGACTGAAGAAACTTTGCTTTCACGGCTAGTTTACTAAAAAACTGTTGGTCAGAAAGGCATCATGTATGGTATTTTTTGAAAGCTAGTAATGTTATCTTTAACATGAAAATAAAATATATAGGGTGTTCCATTTAAAAAAAATGAGTCCAGGGCGTATTTGCAAAACTTGACCACCCTGTATAACAGTGAATAATTTTAAACAAACTGCAAGCGATTAATGTATTCAAGGATATGTAACGTTTTATGGAATATTTGGTTTTTCCATACCTGTTTCAATTTGTTTTTTAAAAATGGCCGAATTGTGAGCATTTTTTCAAATTTAACCGCGTCCCATTCCCTTACTATAAATCTTAGACCCAATAGACCCTATATCAAAATGATCGTATCGAACAGGAGAATCAATTGGAATAATTATATACAGGGTGTCCCATTTAAAAAAATACAAGTTTGGTTCGCCACGAGTTTTTCGGACCACCCTGTATTATAGCTATAAATTTAAAACATAGCGTGTTTGACTATCGATAATATCCAATAAAAAAATTTTCGAAATTCCTCACCGTTTACTCACAATCGTCCACCCCATCTTGGTTGCACCACCCTGTATAATGGAAATTAATTATCGAAAAAGACGATCTTTATACATGGCAACAATTTATGTTAATAACATTGCCTATGACTACAAATGTTTCCAAGAAGAGATCTAAATGAGTAAGAAATTGGTTATCCGAGAAGGAAAGGCTAAAATTTAACAATATGCCGTTACTGAAGGAGCCTTATTTCACTGATGATTTTTTGGACACCGGATATTAATGTCCTGCATTTGTATACAGTACTACTCTTTTTATATTTAATAAGGTTTAAAATAATTGTATTATTAAGTTTTCTTACGTCTTAGCATTAAAGAGTATACCACAGATTACTCCTACCAGATGCGAATCTCTTAATAAATTTCCTATATCAAGATTCCGCGGTCTTGGCGACACGGACAGTACGGCCGATCGCTTCGAGCGTCGATGCCGTGAATGGAATTTTCCACGCGTTTTGTAGGTTTTAATTCAGAGAAATTATGGATTATATTTGAAAATATTAAAACATGATATTGTGTGGCATTTTATATAAAATTATATCTTTAACAAATACAAAAACGTATATCGTTTATTCAAATTACACTACAACCTAGTACAACCACAATTTAAACCATAAAATCAACGCAACAAAACTGATGTAATAACATTAGCCTGCTATCTATTCCACCGAGACGCTCGCACACGCTAACACCGAGGAATTCACCGTTCGGCGACAGACTAAATAAGGTGCATCGCCACCTTATAATTTCTCTAAATTGGGCCACCGTCGAAAGCGTAAGATTCGCATCTGGTAGGAGTAATCTGTGATTATACTTCAAAATGTTGGAAGTCAATGAATGGCCGCAAAGGGGGTGTAGAGTGCATGGAGGGGAGGAAAACTTTTTGCTTCGGGAATATGTTGGGGATGGTTTGGACGTTAACATACTGAAAGTTCCCGCCCCTAGCCTGTCCGCTTCAGGGGAGAGAAGGAAAGAAATGTCCATTTTTTTGGTTTCTCACTTATAACTCAAAAACGGCGCATTGTGGCAAAACATATATATAAAAATGAAAGCCTGTAAGTTTTTCTACAAGATTAGTTCTATACATTTTTTCGCTACGATGTACCGTTTTTGAGACAACTGCTCTCAAAAGTCGATAATTTTTAAAAATATTTTTGTCGCATGTTTTTTGTCATAATTGTCCTGGTAACGCCTCGGCCGTTTGTTTTACACAAAAGCCCATTAAAAAATATTATAAAGCGTTAAATTTTCTTCAAGAATATATATACATATACTAATTTTTCTCCAGTGGGTCAGAAGCAGAATTTTTTGGCTAAAAGTAATGATTTTTCAAGAAAACTCCTTAAAACTTTCGTTATTTTCGTTATTCCAAAGTTACAGCTATCTATATAAGCTAATATACTGTGCATTCACACACAAGTAGCGCACACTACCTACGCGTACATGAAGCGCAGTATCAAGCATACATATGGATACATAGGTAAAATATTGTCAATTTTCAAGTTAATTGTGAAAAATTGAAAACCTGGGAAGAAGGCGATTGTGTAACGACCATTTGTACAAATTGTATTTTTATTTTACAAAAACTAACATCAAAACGAGAGATGCGAAACATTAAACTACAATAAGTGTTAGAACAAATGAAAAATCGTAATACGTGAATAATTATTTTTAAAACACAAATTAATTGGGCCTGTTCCTCTTGGGACGAGAGGGTCCGGCTTCTTGCTCTACCATCAACATTGATCGCAGCACGAATTGCGAATCTCCTACGCCTTTGTCATCGGTTTCCTGAATGTTGGATAAAGTGTCCGCCAGGGGATGTGGGAAGGGGCTCCAAGTCTTCTTCGTCGTCGTCCTCGTTCAAAATGGACACGCCGTTGTGCCCCTGGGAGTTCTGACACAGTCGAGAGCAACTCATCGCTGCCTTTTTGCAGCTGCACCTTCCACTGCTGCAGTCTTTCGTGCACTTGCAAAAGATGAGGTCTAAAATTTCTCTGGGCGCTGCTTGGTTTTTCGTCAGCACAGGAACTAGATTGTTGCCTTTTCGTTCCCAACCCCACAGGTCTGGGGGTAGTTGGTTTCCCAGCCAGAGCTGCACCTGGTGGAATGCACGCAATGCATGCTCTTTCGCTATCCCCTCGCTGGGTGGAAGTGATGCTAGATCCCGTTTTATGTTGGATATCGATTTCGTACTGAAGGTGTTGAGAGAGTTCATCTTTGCAGGGGCGCCGTACCATTTCAGCATACATATTCGCCCAGCTTCCTCAACATCAGCGTGCGAGGAGGAGGGGTTGTGAACACTTCGGCTGCTCTTTGTACGTCAGGATGTTTTTGGTACATTTTTACAAAACTAAGTTTACCCTTTCGGAATGTCGCGGCCAGTGAATGCGTATAGGAGCAAAATTTCCTTGAGTTCCAGCTGTTGCATTTGGTGGGTGGAATAAACGTTGGTTTGCACTTTTCCCCTGCCAGGTTTTATGAACAGGATGTTGTGGTTGGGTGGCGTTTTTGCTGTAGGTAGCACAGCGGGATATCTGTGATTACAATCAACACGTTAGCATCGTGTGATGCTTGATGTGTTGTGACGCCGTTTTCCTAGAGTTTAGAGCTCAATAGTGTACGATATTTTATGCGTACATAAACATTTTTTTAATTTAACGAAAAGAAATTTCTTTTACGTTCACAAAATTATTTTTTTATTGTTTTTTACAACCATGTTTACATCTATTTTCATGACTACAAAACTAAAAAGGTAACAAGTAACAATACAACAACTATATATTGTTGGATCTGGTATCCAACATGCTCGGGGCCTTTAGGTTTTACAATACATTACTAAACTATATATCTATTTATAATTTATTTATAGTTTTATATTATTTCATGTATTTTATTATTTTTTTTTTTTTTTTAAAAAAAAAAACTAAGAGAAAATAAACTTATTTACATATTCTATACAAAATTAACTTTATATGTTTTTATTAGCTCTCTATAGGTAATATAGCAATTTTTGTAATGGACCTTAAATAGGTGCCATTTAATGTTTTTACCTCTATTACTCTTACCTTGCCGTCTTTACCAGGAATGATCCTAGTAATTCTGGTAATTGGCCATTGTAAAGAAGGTACATTGTCTTCTTTAAGAAGTACTAGCATGTTTTCTTTTACATTAGGAATGTTTAAACGCCATTTAGGCCGAGATTGTAGTTGACAAATATAATCTTTGTACCATCTCTGCCAAAATTGTTGCTGCATTTGCGTACACAACTTCCAAAATTTTAACCTATTCTCTGGAATTTGTGTATAATTAGGTTCAGGAAACGCAGTTATTGGACCACCAATAAGGAAATGTCCTGGAGTTAAATAAGTTAAATCTGAAGGATCGTTTGTAATTTGTGTCAGGGGCCTAGAATTTAAAATACCCTCAATTTGAATTATAACTGTATTAAACTCTTCATACGTGAGTCGATTATTGGGGGTTATCCTTTTTAAGTGGTATTTTGTGCTTTTAACGCCAGCTTCCCACAAGCCACCAAAGACTGGTGAATAACTCGGAATGAATTTGAAGTCAATTTTTTGTTCTAGACAAAAATAATTTAATTTATTATTTTTATCAGATGTGAACATATCATGATATTCATTTAATGTATTTTTTGCTCCTTTGAATGTACCAGCATTGTCACAAAATACCTGAAAAGGTTTACCTCGTCTAAAGATAAATCTTTTAAATGCAGCTAAAAAATTTTCAGTGGTTAAATCTGACAAAAGCTCTAAATGAATTGCCTTTACTGCAAAACAAACAAATAAAGCGATGTAAGATTTAGTAATGACAGACTTTCGTATTCTAGACTGTTTTATATAAAACGGACCGCAGAAATCTATTCCAACATTTTGAAATGGTCTAGCTCTTGAAACTCTACTTTCAGGTAATGAACCCATTAACTGCTTGGAACACTGAGCTTTAGCTCTAAAACCAGTTATACATTTATGGATAACTTTTTTTACTTCTCGGTTGCCACTAATAATCCAGTATTTTAAATTAAGAGAACTTAAAACTTGTTTTTGTCCGGCATGTAATAAATTTAGATGTTCTTTTATAATTATAAGTTCAGTTATATAACTATTTTTAGGCAAAATTATAGGATGCTTCTGATCATAACTAATGTCTGCATTTTGCAGCCTCCCTCCAACACGAAGAATATTTTCGTGATCTAGAAATGGAGTTAACGAATTTAAATTGGACTGTATTGGAAGATTATTTGTCAGACACCCTATCTCACTGGAAAATGCACACTTCTGCTCATGTTTAATGATGATTTTTAGAGCATAATCTAGTTCGAATATTTTTAAATTTCCTGATATTTTATTTTGACCTTTTGCATTATTGAAAAATCTAAGCATATAAGCCAAAACTCTTTGTAATTTTGACAGGTTAGAAAATTTTGTGAAGAAACCATCTGATTCAATCACTTGTGAAATAAATATTTTCTTTTCTTCTGGCAGATGGTCCGGCATAATAAAAGATACATTATTATGAGTAAAATGCTTATCAGACAGTATTGTAGGACCATGAAACCATAAATAATTTTTGTATAGCTGTTGTGGTTCTAAGCTTCTCGATAAATAATCAGATGGATTTTCTTTTGTATTAATGTATTGCCACTGAAAATAACCTGTTAAATTTTGAATTTTTGTTACTCTGTTTGCGACATAAGGATTTAGTTTAATAGGCTCAGATTTTAGCCAAGCTAATGTTATATTGGAGTCAGAATATAATACCACTTTAGCAATTTTTGACTTTAGCAAATTATAAATTATGTTTGTTAAATTAGCTAGTAACAATGCACTGTTTAATTCTAGTCTAGGCACCGTAAGCCTTTTATTTAAAGGGACAATTCGTGATTTTGAACAAATGAGGTTTACAAACACTTCATTTTTATGAATTACACGAACATATAAAACAGCACCAAAAGCTATGGTCGAAGCATCACAATAACCTATTAGCTCTATACTTTCAGCATTAGCAAAA
Source organism: Philopedon plagiatum (assembly GCA_963971165.1). Lineage (NCBI taxonomy): Eukaryota > Metazoa > Arthropoda > Insecta > Coleoptera > Curculionidae > Philopedon > Philopedon plagiatum. The sequence goes on from OZ020189.1 coordinate 93,616,234, forward strand.
TGTAAATCTCTACATACAGTTATAGGTGGCATATTTGAAAGATTTTCAACAAAGTGTGCCCAGTTTTTTAATAAATCATCAGGAACAATATCATCCCAGTTTAATTTTAAAGTCCATAGCCTTTGCATAAATAATTTTGCAGTGACAGAAATTGGCCCAACTAGACCTAGAGGATCGTAAAATTTTGAAATGAAACTTAAAATCTGACGTTTTGTTACACAGTTATTGTTATCGATTTTGGGACACACAATTTTAAAACAGTCAGTGCAAGGAATGTATGACAGACCTAATGTTTTTATGGTAGAATCTAACTTATTCATGTCAACCTCACTAAGATGACACTTTTCCTCAGGAATATCTTTCAAAATAAAGGTGTTATTACTACACCACTTGTGTAACTCAAAGGAACCTAACGATAAAAGATTAATTAATTCATCTTTTAATTTTTTCGCTTCTTGAATAGTATCTGTCCCTGTTAAAATATCATCTACATACGTATTTTTTTGTAACGCGTTTGAGGCTAAAGGAAAATTTTGACCCTCATTGTAAGACAGATGTATTAAACATCTTGTTGCTAAAAATGGAGAACTTTTTAATCCATATGTGACAGTTTGCAACTGTAAGCACTGTATTGGATAACTGGGGTTTTCTCTCCAAAGAATATTTTGTAATGAACAGTGCTCAGGATTAATCAAAATATTTCTATACATTTTTTTTATATCTGATAGTAAAATATATTTATAAGTTCTAAATAAAATTAAAATTTCAAATAAAGAATTTTGTACAACAGCTCCGTTGTACAAAACGTCATTTATGCATTTTTTATTTTTTGATTTCATGCCACCATCGAAAACTACTCGAAAAGTTGTTGTTCTTTTGTCTTCTCGAATAATAGGATGATGGGCCATAAAATACACCTTACCGCTCTCAAGGTCATAATCATCGATATTGACAAGTTTTGCGTGATTTAATGATAAATATTCATCGATAAAAATTTTATAGTTCTTAAACATTTCAGGGTTGGCTTTAAATCTTTTTTCGAGATTTTCGAATCTCTTGTAAGCAACAGAGAAAGAATCACCGAGATTTATATCTTTAAAAGGCTGTTTTAAAGGCAAGTCAACCTGATATTTATTATCAACCTTTTTAACAGATTTATTAAAAATAGCTTCACATGCTTCTTGTTCATTATTGTATTCAGGATAAATTTCGGGTACCTTTTCAACTTCCCAAAATTGAGCCATTAGTTGCTCTATATCCTGACACCTTGCATGAAAAGAAACAAGTGAATAATTAGAGCTTTTGTTAGTATTAGATAAATCTGGAGGAATTAAACCACTTACAACGTATCCAAAAAGGGTATTTTGTAGCACTAAGCCATTATCTAATTTGTAACTATCTTTTAGTAAAATTTGGAAGAAAATGTCAGCTGACAATAATAAATCAATATTATCTGGTTTATTATAATCGTCATCAGCTAAAATAATGGACTCGGGCAGTTTTATTGTATGAAATAAGTTAAATTCAAATTGAGGTAACTTACTAATGTTGTCTACCACTGAACATTTAACAGTCATCTTAAAATTACAAAGACATGACTTTATATCAATATTTACTGAATTTGTACTTGAGTTACTTTATCAGAAATACCAAATATGTTTATTTGATTTCTGAAAGTTTCTAGCTTTAATTTGTTCACAAAATCTTTAGATATTAAAGACATTTGTGAACCAGAATCAAGCAAACATCGTGCAACAACGAATTTACCGTTTTTATCTTTTACTTGAACCTTTACAGTAGGCAAAAGTACATTATCTGTATCTTTTTTAAAAGTACTTAAACAATTTAGTTCACCATTGGTGGCGATTTCCTTACCCTCTCCTAATTTTTCCAAATGCAGCAAACTGTGGTGATCTTTTGCGCAAATCTGGCATTTAATTGACAGTTTACATCTTCCAGTATGGCTGTTTAAACTTATCCTGCAACTTTTATTTTTATTAATGAAAGTAATTCTGTCACTAACAGATATTATTTTAAATTTTTTACAATTATATATTTTATGTCCAGAGAGGTCACAAAATATACATTTTGTTTTAGTTTCTTTACTCTTTTCATAATTTAAATGTGAAATATTATTTTTATTTGGAAATTGCCTCTCAGAGCCTCCAGCGGCCTCTAGAGCTGTAGCTCTTTTATCTAAAAATTCTAGAAATTCGTTTACAGTTGGCAGTTTCGATGAATCTCTGTCAACTTGGTATGACCTATTTGTAAACTGATCTAATTTTTTAGACAGAATACAAATCAAAATCATATCCCAGTGTTGAACAGGTTGATTCAAATTTTTTAATGCACTTATTTGTTGACGAATTTTGCTAACAAATTCCCTTATTGCCGAAGGTGTACCTTTTGACACGCTAGGTATTTCTAGGATAAACGATATATGGGAATTTATTAACATGGCTTCATTATCGTACCTATCATTTAAAATTTTTAATGCCTCCGAATAGGAAGAATTTATTATTGGCAAAGTGTTGATAAGAGTAGAAGCTTCACCTTTCAAATAACTTCGTAAATAAAATAATTTTTCCACATCGGAAAAAGTAGTATTTTTATCAATAACAGCGTTAAATATTTCAATAAAGGGTTTAAAATCATTTAAATTTTTTCCGTCAAAAGTTGGTATGTCTATATTTGGAAGTCTTGTTGTTGAAATATTACTGCTATTGATCGCAGAGAATTTTGTAGAACATGCTGCCATTTCTTGAGAATTATCACGAAGTTTTAAAGTTATTTTGGAAACAAGACTAAAATATTCTTCTTCAAATTCTTCTGAAACGTCATGTTCTTCAGGATCCAAATACAAAATTTGAGTTTGCGTCTCTTGAAATCTTTGAAAATTATTTGTTAAGAGATCTTTTCTCATTAAAAATTGATTTTTTAAAATATCTGAAAGAGGTTCGTTTTCATGCTCAACAACAAACCTACTTATACGCGACATACTAGCTTTGAGTTGGTTAATAATAACATTTAGTTTACCGATTTCTTTTTTAGACATTTTGTTTAGAAATGTGTAATAAGTTTATGCCTTTATGTCAATTTGATAGATAAAAAATTTGACTTTTAAAATTAAGGGTTATGACAAATTGTTAATTATGATATTACACCTGGACCTGGTACTGGATTCTTGCACCTTCAATAATTCCCGTCTTCAGGGCACCAGCTAAGAGCCCCTTTCTTGTCACCAACTGTGACACTTTGCAACAGATTCTTGATATTTTTCGTCTATTGGCAATTAGAATATTCAAAATACAAAATTCAATGCTTGTCCATTTAGGTATCCAAAGAAGAGCTGTACTGCTTTGTCTCCAAGTGGAACTATTTTTAATTTTTCACCTGAGAAAGCTTCTTCTCCCTTCTTTTATTATATGGACTGTATGATTGTATTTTCTTCTATATCCGGCTCGAAGGACCAAAATGTACGATATTTTATGCGTACATAAACATTTTTTTAATTTAACGAAAAGAAATTTCTTTTACGTTCACAAAATTATTTTTTTATTGTTTTTTACAACCATGTTTACATCTATTTTCATGACTACAAAACTAAAAAGGTAACAAGTAACAATACAACAACTATATATTGTTGGATCTGGTATCCAACAAATAGGTTGATCAGCTCATCTTTGTTCTGGTGGTTGGAAAGAAAAGAAAAGCGGGACTATTATGTAAAATAAACGGTCGAGGAGTTACCAGGAGAATTATGACAAAAAACGTGGTATAAAAAACATTTTTTTAAAAATTATCGACGGTTGAGAGCAGATATCTCAAAAACGGTGCATCGTAGCGAAGAAATGTATAGAACTAGTCTTATAGAAAATCTTAGAAGCTTTGATTTTTATGCAAGATATTTTTTGCTACAATTCACCGTTTTTGAGTTATAAGCGAGAAACTAAAAAAAAAGGGAACTTTCTATCCCCCTTCCCCCTGAAGCGGACAGGCTAGGGGCGGGGACTTTTAGGATGTTAACGTCCTAACTACCCCCAACATATTCCCGAAGCAAAAAGTTTTCCCCCCCTCCATGCACTCTACAACCCCTTCGTTGCCTAGACATTATTATTGCTTTATATGCCAAATTTGAGATAAACAGATAAGTACATGATGCAAATGACATTTGTCACAAGACCACAGAATGGTATAAATTAAAAACTTAATCCAAATATAACAAATAGTTAAATAACTCCATGGTATCTTACTAAGTCTTATTCTAAAATTTGTCCAATTTGAAATTTTTCCTCATAATAAATATCAGCCGTTTTGACAATATTGTCGCGTTATAGGCCTTAAGTATAGACCTTAAGCACCAAATGTGACGTAGGGGTCGTAGGGGATGGTAGATTTATACTCGGGGTTTAGCAAAACACTTATATTTAACATTAATGATAACTAGGGTTGCCAGAAATCAAAATATCAAAAATAGAAGAATTAACTTAAAAATATAGAAGTTTCAAAAAATATATAGAAGATTCAAATAAACCATTTATTACCATCATTACATTAGGCGTAACTGCTAATGTATTAAAAAGAAACACATATTAAACATATTCGGATAAGTGAAAATAAGAAAGACTAAAATAATAACCATTAAACATTATTTTAAATTCAACTCAATATCCTCAACCTCAAATAAACTCAAACCTAAAATATAATTAAAAAAAATTCAAATCACTATCACTTTCTACTTTTTTTTCTCTTAAAATTTAAGAATTGTCGACAAAATGATGTAAAATTTGATTAGAAAAAATAATAAATAAAATACCCAAGCGTGTTAATTTTTTTCCCAGGTAGGCTCCTTGTAGGCTCACTATTAAAAAGCCTGAACTTGGCATGGGTACTATAAGTAGCAACAGAGATATGCAACTTTAAACTTTCACGGGCCGCGCCTGGTAAGTAGTGTATTTACACTAGAGAAACAAAACGAACCCGCAAAGAACGAAACGGCTCGAAATTTTAGGTTAAGTTATTATTATTTACCGCTGTTATGCAGTCACAAGTTCTTACATTAGGATTCAGGCGGATAAAATCGAGACCGAGACGAGACACCATCGATCACTTCTACATAGATCAATAATCCATAGATTTCTCGATGGATCAACCCTCTCCATAACAAGCTGGGCCAAAAATCAAGAAATTATAATATTATTCTGAAACGCCGAAATATAGAAGATTTTGCTTCTATATTTTAGGAATATAGAAGATAGAAGATTTTCGTTGAATATAGAAGACTTCCATTAAATATAGAAGGTCTGGCAACCCTAATGATAACAAACCTAATATTAATATCACAAGATTTTGGGACCTTAACTTACATGTGCACATCCGGGACTGTTAGTTGTAGGGCTAGCATCTTACGGGGCGTTGGGGTAGCTACTTGACTCATCTGACAAATATGCCAACCGGACATGGTTTCCCTCCACCAACGGTCTTAATAGTATATATTTTTACTTTTTGCTATACTAAAGGTATGCATTAAAATTATTAAACCCTGGCCTACGCTTATAGTATTTGAAGCCAGACAAGCCAGCCGCAAAAAAAGCCCTTGCGCGAGGTCGCGCAAAAATCCTAGCCTTACTAATCATATACAAAGGTAATTAATGGGACGGGTGGACACAGTGTCGGACTGGGAGGGTCAGGGTCCACTGGTACGTTTCTGCGGGGGGGGGGGGGGGGGGTCACTGCCTCATATACAGGATGTCCGAAAAATCTTATTCTAGGCAAATATCTTTGCTATTAGTAAAGATAGATATTAAGTGTATCTTATTGGTTAATAAATCTAATTTTTGGTGTAATTTAATTTTTTCAACCCAACTGAGGGGCGTCGCTAAGGAGTAAAGGTCAAAAATTTTAAATGCAACCCTATTCCGTGTGGTACCTCATTTTAAAGGTCTTCAAAAAAGATACATTTTAACGTAAACCCGAGGTCCGTATCTTAATTAGGTTTTAAATGGAAAGCCTTTAAAAATTATAAATCGTGACAAAAAGTAAAAATTTAAATACCTTTATTTCTCTTATTACTTTAAAACTTCTTCAAAATGACCACCATTCCCAAAGGACAAAATCAAGAGAAGCTAGGTCCGGAGAACGAGGTGGCCATCCAATAAAACCTGAGCAAGCCCAATCCAGCGCTCCGGGAATTCATTATTTAGAACTTCACTGGACTGGTAAATAAAAATGAGGAGGTGCTCTGACTTGTTGGAAAAATGGATCGTAATCTCAATTTTCCTCTTCAATGGCTCTTACAATTGTAGGTAAAATAGCCTCCTCCAGGAGTTTGAAATGAAGAGGCCCATTAAGAGGACCGTCAATACAAAAGGACCAATTATTTTACGTCCTAGGATTCCAGCCCATACATTTAATTTCTTGGATGTTGAGTGTGGGTTTCTTTAAATCAATGATTGATTACTGTCAGACCAATATTCGCAGTTCTGTCTATTTATAGAACCATTCAGGAAGAAATTTGATTCGTCACTAAAACTTATCCGGTAAAGCAAGTTTGGTACTATTGCCATAAGATTTAGCATCTGCTCACAAAACTGTAACATACGGTCTGGATCATCCTCGTTTAGTTCTTGCACAAGATGTACCTTGTATGGATGGAACTTGTGTTTTTTTTAACTTCATAGAGAGTAGATTTACTCACACTTACATCGATGGAGATCTTCCGAACTGACTGTTGTAGTTCAACCTCAGTTGTTCCAAGAACTTGAGCTTGAGGCTCCTCGGTTTTAACAGATGGACGACCGCTTCGTGGCGCATCTTTTACAGCAAAGTTGATCACAAATTTAGACACAACATTGCTCACATAGCTAGGAGAAGCCAACAACCTATCTGAAAAAGACTTATTAAAAAGTCTAGCTGCTTCGTTAAAATTACGATGCGACTGTCCATAGAAAAAAATTATTTCAACTCTCTCCTCGTTGTTACGAACCATTTGTTAATTAAAAATTATTGAAAAACAATTCTAACGCCTAAAGAACGCAAATGCAAACTAAGCATAAACAGTGCAAACCCTAAGAAAGAATGTTTATTATAAAAAAACAATTATGAAAAAAAAAATTCTAATACCTCATTTTATCAGTTACTTGCACCTTTTTTTACATTATAACAGAAAAAAAGAATTCCTTCGCAACTCCTTTGTTAAACTATTTCAGTGCGTCGATACAAAATAAATAAATAAAATTAGATTTTCCTTTAAAAATTCGTAGGTTTAAGACGAATTGACATACATACCTCGGGTTGCGATAAAATGTTTCTTTTTTGAAGACTTTTAAAATGAAATACCACACAGCATAGGCTTGTATTTAAAATTTTCGACCTCAACTCCCTAGCGTCACCCCTCAAGGGGGTTGAAAAAGTTAAATTACATGAAAAAGTAGATTTATTAACCAATAGGATATCACTAAACTTTGGTGTCTCTCTCTTTACTAAGAGCAAAGATGTTTTCCCATACTAAGACTTTTCGGCCACCCTATATAATTTATTAACATGTTGAGGACCAAGCGCCACCGCTGACGACTATGTCTTCGCCGACAGCCGTTTGTTCTCGCGCCACACCGACATTTTCGCTGATCCCGAGGTAACAGGCTCCTACATGAAAAAGTTTTAAAGCAAAAAAAATGTTTTGTATTATTCATATTCATAATATGATGATATGAATGACATAATTTATTTATTGTGGAAAGAGGCCGACTTTTTTAGCACTATTTCTTCCGACGAAGTGGTTACATTTTTTTTGATCGAATTTTCCTTACGTACACGACAGAGTACTAAAAAGTGTAAAGTACCATTCCAGGGTGGCCCCCAAAAGCCCTTTAGGCAGGGCCCACGGTATTTTAACCGGTAGTTCGGCGGCCCAGTCCGACACTGGGTGGGCATGTTGATCACTGCACATTTTTTCAACCGCAGAAATCCCAGCTCCACACAAGTAAGAGGTGGAAAATGGTATTAAGAAGTGCTTTCCTACTTAGAAGAGGATATTCATCATTTATTGAAATTCAAAATTCAGTTAATTCCATGCTGGTAAATTTGCCTTTCAGGGTTTTGCCACAAGAATAAATAAATAACCAGAAAGATAACTCTCTAGCGACACGTTTGTTCTAAGCCTCTATCACCGAGAGGCCTTAAGTCAGTCTTGAAGCAAAATTTTATGATATTGCCATAGGAGTACCTAGGAAATAATATGTCGTAATGTTAAATTAGTAAAAAAAATAGGATTTAGTTAACAATGTGATCAGTGGGTTGTCTTAGGTAGTGCACCATGCCATAAAATATACTGGGTATCTATATCCCACGGTATTTTGACGTATTTCACACAAATTGCTCTTTTCACAGAGAAGTTGTTTACTTGCACTTATATGGGGAATGAGGAAAAATAAGAACTGTGATTTTTAGAGATTAAATTGACAACTGAGGATGGATTGAAAAATGCAGGAAATAAAGTGTACTTTTAAATTTTATTTTCAGTTTTGCAGGAGCAATGATAAAATATTTTAAATAGAAAAATTATTTGAAGTTAGGTGGAGATAAGATAATAAAATAAATTTATTGGTGTATCCAAATCAACATCTAACTAAACTGCTGGACACTCGAAACGCACCGATCGATTTTTCTTGCATTTTTTGATAGAAGATTTCGCACAAACTACACAATATTTTGAAATGCGGTTTTCAGTACTTTGAAGTCTTAACCCTTTGTATTTCTGTCGAAGTCGCGGGAAATTTTAACACTTCATAAACAACTTATACAGGGTGGATAATAACAGATTGAAAATTTTGCTAATTTTCATTCTAAGCGCGAATTTTATTCAGCTGATATTTTTTTCAAATTTACAGACCATACGAATCCTTATTTTAAACGTCAAAAACAACTTTGCCCGATTTTACTTTTCTTCTCTGTTTTTGAAGATACAGGGTGATTTCTAATTTATCGTCAATATTTTGAATATATGAGTGTCAATTAACATCCGATGATTAATTTACAAGGTTTTTGATACTAAACGACTTAGTTTAGATCAAAAAACATAGGACGTTACGCACTTGATATTTAAGATATACAGGGTGTCTTCAATCGGCCATTTAGATTTAAATTTCCAAAGGTAATGTTATTTTTTTATTTTCCGCTTTCGAACTGGCTGTATTGGATGATAAAACATCTATCCGTAACTTATGTATACTGGTACAATCATTAGGATTATATACTGAAAGAGTTTTTTTTAATTTTCTGATTCCTGAAAGTTTGTAGACGCTACAGGGTGATACATATTTTAGTATTGTTTATGAGTTCTAATGACCAATAATAAGTGATGCATTCTTTTAATTTTTGGATTTGTATAATTTATTTAGGAAAATTCGGGTTCGTACTACATTTTATACAGGGTAATTCAAATTTCAGCCTAATATCTAGTGGGACCTCCCCGTGCGTTGATAACGGCCTGACATCGCCGTGGCATACTTCTCACTAATCTTAGAATTAAATCCTGGGGGATATTTTCCCACTCATCCTGTATTACTACAGCGAGTTCCTCTAATGTCTCAGGAGCGTTTATTCTTGAGCACACTTGTAACTTTAATGCAGACCACACATGCTCAATAATATTCAAGTCAGGGGATTTTGTTGGCAATTTTAACTGGTTAACATTGTTTGCCACCAAAAAATCCAGGACAACACGGGCCCTGTGTGGTCTTGCATTATCGTCCACTACAATGAAGTCAGGCCCAAAATTTTCTGCAAACGGCAAAACAATGTTATTTAAAATGTCGTCCCTATAAACGGTTGCGTTGACTGTTCGATTAGAAATAAACAGTTCAGATCTTCCATTAAAAATCACTCCCGCCCATGCTGTTATACCTCCACCCCCAAATGGTTCCTGCGGAGCCATATTCTCTTTAATAAATCGCTTCCTAGGCTGCCTCCAAACAAGAGTCCTCCCATCCGAATGGATCAGATTCAATCTTGTCCAGCGAGGGCATTTAGCTCTACGTCCTGCTCTAAAAGAAGAGTTGTGTTAAATTAAGTTTAATAAATTAAACAAACATTAACAGATTTACCGTAGGTTGTTTTTGTTGAGATATCGTCTGACAGTCCTATTAGAAACGACAAGCCCTGTTTGACGTCGCATGTTTTCGTTTAATTTTCGGGAATTTTGGGTCCTGTTTACCCGTGCTTCTCGGAGGAGATTCCTCTCTGCAAGGGCTGGAATTTTTTTCCGATGTCCGACCTACATGCCGATAGGCAACGTCTCCCGTTGCAATAAATCTTTGCTTGAGACGAATAATTACGGTAGCTTTATAGACATTATACAGATCGTCTACTGTCTGTGTCGCTAATTCATCGTTTAACAATCTTAAGCAATTTCTTGGCTCTGATTTACTTAATCGCTGCATTTTAATTAAATTATGATGACGTATCTAATACTCGCCAAACGTTTTATTTATTATGACAATATTGAAAACCTTGCTTTTACTGACACGTTTAGGTAAAATAATGTAATAATTAAGTTACGCGTGTAATGACGACTCACATTGTACAGGACTGTACAACCTATGATAAATTTGTTAAGAATTTAATTTATTAAACTTATTTTAACACAACCCTTTTTTAGAGGAAGACGTAGGGCTAAATGCGCTCGTTTGTTACTTGAACATCTAAATAATTTAAATTTGCTGTTTTCCGAAACTTGTGGGCCTGACTTCATTTTAGTGAATGCAAACCACCAAATTTTAATTACCCCGTATAAAATGTAGGACGAACCTGAATTTTCCTAAATAAATTATACAAATCCAAAAAGTAACAGAATACATCACTTATTATTGGTCACTAGAACTCATAAACATTACTAAAATATGTATCACCCTGTAGCGTCTACAAATTTTCAGGAATCAGAAAATTTAAAAAACCCTTTCAGTATATAATCCTAATGATTGTACCAGTACACATAAATCACAGATAGATGTTTTGTCATTCAATACAGACAGTTCGAAAGCGGAAAATAAAAAATTAACATTACCTTTGGAAATTTAAATCTAAATGGCCGATTGAAGACACCCTGTATACCTTAAATATCAAGTGCGTAACGTCCTATGACTTTTGATCTAAACTAAGTCGTTTAGTATCAAAAAACTTGGAAATTAATCATCAGATGTTAATTGACACTCACATATTCAAAATATTGACGACACATTAGAAATCACCCTGTATCTTCAAAAACAGAGAAGAAAAGTAAAATCGGGCAAAGTAGTTTTTGACGTTTCAAATAAGGATTCGTATGGTCAATAAATTTGAAACAAATATCAGCTGAATAAAATTCGCGCTTAGAATGAAAATTAGCAAAATTTTCAATCTGTTATTATCCACCCTGTATAAGTTGTTTATGAAGTGTTAAAATTTCCCGCGACTTCGACAGAAACACAAAGGGATAAGACTTCAGAGTACTGAAAACCGCATTTCAAAATATTGTGTAGTTTGTGCGAAATCTTCTATCAAAAAATGCAAGAAAAATCGATCGGTGCGTTTCGAGTGTCCAGCAGTTTATTTTTTACTGTCCTAAAATTTCTATTTATAAACTTAAGAGCGTAAAATAACCATACTCCACCATACAACCTAATCAAATTCTGGTGCGGAAAATTTTTGCAAGGCTGAACAAAGCAGATATCTTTACAAATAATTACAAAATGGGTAATAACATCATTTTTTTGAGCAATGCCAATGTATTCAAAATTCCTTTATATGTTATATATTCCTATTATATATAATTATAAAATCGTTATGGGGTATCTTTGTTACCAAATGTATCTAAATTAACATTTTAATACGCTCTGTAATAACAAAATGACGAGATTTCGTCCAAGTTTTGGTGAGCTTTCGAATACTCTTCACATATGGCGCATTTATGAATATTTCAACATTTTTTTAATAATGTAACCCACAAAGTACCTTAAAAAAAGGAATAAAACATTTCTGTACTTAAATAAATCCTATTATTGCAACCACTATAACTACAAACATGCCGTCCTTTGCGCTGAACGTTGTTCATTGTAACAAACGTAAAACAAAAATGAACTTTTAAAAGTTAAATAACAATACTAGAAAAACTGCACTCCGTTTTACTCCAAACGTACCGTTATGTGCTGGCAAAATGTTTATTAAAATTTATTATTTATTAAAAACGACTGTCTTGAACAACAGCTTACTTATAACTACTTTCTTTGCAACAACTTCTATCCTAGCTAAAACTGGGTTCCACCCCAAAAGGTGGAGCAGGAAGTTCACTCTTATTTGTAATTCGCCAGTCTTATAAAAATATCAATATAACAATCTGTCTAGACAGATAATAAAATTAAATGTTGTTCCTAATGGCACAAATAATAGCAAAAGCTATGTAAAATGTAAATTTGATAACAGTCTGGGCAAAACTTCTAATATAAATAGGTAGTTTTTATGGTATTGTCCAGACAAGAAGCAATTAAGTAGGCTATCAATGGTTGGAATATTTAGGCTGTATTGTTAGGATAATCTAATTTAAATATTGTTGGATATTTCGGGGTTTTATGGTAACGTAATAACCATATTCCACTATCTTATTTGAAGGGGAACAAGGTGTTTGGTGTACAGTGTGTAACTCTCAATTCATTTGTATACAACGAAATCACGTCGAGTGACATGTCAAAGGTCCAAAGCATTTAGATAAGATGCAATCTCATCCGGGGTCATCCGCATCTAGAGAACCTGATGTAATATGCGCAGAGTTTTGCATGGATTTTTGTGAAGCCTTTGTTGCAGCTAACATTCCTCTCTATAAAATAAATAATCCATCTATGAAGAAATTTTTGCAAAAATATTGCCACCACAGAGTACCAGACGAATCTACTCTTCGTAAAAGTTATGTGGATAAGGTATACTCAAAAACTATTGACAAATTCACAGTCACAATATTGAAGGAAAAAAGTTTTGGTTTAGCATCGATGAAACCACCGACATCACGTTACTTATTTTAGTTGGGCCTTTGAATCCTATAGAGGCGGAAAGCTCATATGTAGTCAACAGTAAATTTCTGGCTAACACCAATAGTGAGACAATAACTTAAGTTGCAGTAGAAAGTATCAGGTCGCTCTTTCCAGATACGAATATTACTGAAAACGTTGTTTTGCTGCTTTCGGATAGTGCGGCATATATGCTAAAAGCAGGAAGACAGTTAACAGAATATTTTCCAAATTTGATTCACTTTACATGTCTAGCTCATGCCTTGCATAGAATATGTGAAGTGATACGTGACTTCTGTCCAGTTATTGATACTTTGGTTAGTGAGGTAAAAAAAGTTTTTCTTAAATTACCAGCGCGAATAAACAGATTTAAAGAAATGTGACCTAAAGTCCCATTGCCCCCACAATCTGTTATTACAAGGTGGGGAACATGGTTATTAGCCGTTATATATTACCATACAAATTGAGACTTAGTTAAAAGTGTTATTGACAGTCTAAAAGATGATGCTTTGAGTGTAACAAGAAGTAAAGAAGTTATAAGTGCACTGACTCTTAAAAATGATTTAAAGTTTATTTCTGAAAATTTTGGATATCTTCCAGGTGTAATTGAACGGTTGGAGACACAAAACCTTCCTCTTTTGACTTCTTTCAATTTATTTCAGACAACCATAGACAAGCTCAAAGCGTGTCCTACCGAAATTGGTGAAGAACTAAAAGTGTATATGTTACCGGCAAAGTCCGTTTCATCGTCATACTTAAGTTTGCCTAGGTAAACCGCACACTGCTGGGACGTTTTGGGCAAAGTCCGAAATTGTTCTCTATTTCAGAGTTTGCCTAGAATATAACCCGACAAACTTAGGTTTGCCAAACACGTTTTAGGAAAAGTCCGAAATATGTTCTTACCTTTGTGTTGTATCATGATAATTGGTATACTAGTGATGCTAAGCCTGTAAATAACATGATTTCATCGTATTTCATTAAGTTAAATATACCTACATATTATACTTATTAAATGATAATAAGAAACATGAGCAAACCCGGTCCAGTTAGACGAATAGACAGACACTCAAAACAGGGCGCGCATTGAATTGACTCGGCTTCGGCTCGGTGAGTTTCGTTCGGAATGTCGACAGACAAAGCGCATTGATTCGGCTATCGGTTCTTTAAAACAGCTGCAACTATTGTGATGTATAGACGTAGTATCGTATCAGACGTTTTTTCGCTATTTCCTCCTAAGCATTCTCCTTCCTCACATTGTCGTGATTCTTCGGGTCGTACAAAAAAACATAAAAAAGAGCGTTTACTATCAAATCTTCGTCCGCAATTGCACACCTATCTCTTCCGCTTGCGTCTCAATACGAGAAGTAGTCGCAGGCAGTCGGACATTTCGGCAATTTTTGCTCTGATTCCGATTTGGTCATTCCGAGCGGGCGAAACCGATTCAATGCGCTCCTTTTCATAAATTGCATGTATACCAAACCTTTTGACTGTGCCGTGCCATGCCGAGCTGAGCCTAGTCGATTCAATGCCCGCCCTGCTTAAGGCTGCATATGCCGACCACACCCATTTATTGCCAACTTAATTTTATTTTAGTACAATGTTTTGCTTTATTTTTCTTTTGTATGAATATTGTCAGAATATTAACCGTAGATTCATATTCTATAGGTATTTTTTAACGTATTAATAAAAGTCTCAAGAAATTTTGATTTATTTTAGGAAAATAATATTTAAAAAGAATATTGAGGTCCTAGTGTCAGAAAAAAAGTCACCATAGATCTTTTAAAATATTAATCTTCTGAATTCTGAATGAAATCATTATACACCTTGAAACTTTAAATAATCAACTAAAAATTGCTTGCAGGATATTAATCTATATTTAATATACATAGGTACTTATAATTTGATTGTTAAAAATTTTAAAGCCGAAAAACCATGACAAAATGAAATTAAGTTGGCCACCATGGACGCGATCGGAAAATGCCACCTTAAACAATCAACGCAGTGCGTGTGTACATCATTGATTTCTAATATGGATAAGCAAACAATAATCGCGAAAGTGGCAAATTTCTGGCCTCGCGCATGTAAACAAAGCTGATCGGCCATGCGCACTGCATCCCACTCTGATTGTCAAGGAACATAAAAGGGTTTGCTGATTGTTTTCCAGCTGGTTATGCAAACCGTGTAGCAGATGACAACAAGCGAGTTGTGCGCATGCCCCTCGCCGATCTGGCCCGAGAAATATGACCGGTGGTCGGGCGTACAAACACAATATCACCCTGCTAACTTAACTTTTGTTTGCGCACGCTGTCAGTTGTACGGGTCTATATATAGAAGTCAGTGGTGTACCTGCGACGTATTACAAACAGACTATAACTAGTTACGACAAGAAAATGAACAGCGACGTAACGGTCGCAAATTTATTATTTCGGACTTTTCCTAAAACGTGTTTGGCAAACCTAAGTTTGCCGTGTTACATTCTAGGCAAACTCCGAAATAGAGAACAATTTCGGACTTTGCCCAAAACGTCCCGGCAATGTGCGGTTTACCTAGGCAAACTTAAGTATGACGATGAAACGGGCTTTGCCGGTAACATATATATACCAAAAATCTTAGAAAGAAATCCAGGATTTTCAGAAATAACAAATGTTTTTGAAACATTGAAAACTAAAAATACTGTATAATCATTTCCATTTCGCTCCTGTTACAAGTTGTGATGTCGAAAGAAGCTTTTCTAGACTTAGAGATATTTTTTATTATAAACGAACGCGTTTTACTGAAGCGAACTTTGACAAAATGTTAATTATTTCATGTAATGCC
This sequence comes from Philopedon plagiatum, assembly GCA_963971165.1. Classification (NCBI taxonomy): domain Eukaryota; kingdom Metazoa; phylum Arthropoda; class Insecta; order Coleoptera; family Curculionidae; genus Philopedon; species Philopedon plagiatum. Next base: position 93,632,085 of record OZ020189.1, read on the forward strand.
AATAAATTGTAATAGTCTAGATTTGTTTTCATTTTACATTTATTACACAAAAATATTGTCACGTCGCCCACGACGCTCATACGAGCTCGTATGATTTTCCGTTCTTTAGTAATTAACATTTTATTATTAACAGATGTAGAATATATAGGTTCGTAAATTTATTTATATACCTACATACCTTAACATTATATAACATTCTTATCCATTAATTAATTACTGTATTAAAGTATCTATTTCATTATCCGACGTTTCATCTAATCTTTCGCCCTCGTCATCGACTCTCTGATTAATCGCATCATCAGATAAATCATTCTCAATGTTGCCATTATCGTTGTTATCTAATATAACCTTTACACTCAAAAGAATTGATCACCTGCAAACCACCGAAACTCATATGTATATTCATTTTTATTCAATATCCATCCAAGTCGTTGTGTTTCCAATTCAGTAGATATCAGCTCGTACGAATTCTGCGAAGCATTTGTGATATAGTAAGTTTTAAAAATTTGTTGATTTAACTGAGAGTAGCAGGGGGTAAGGTCAACGCATCAGAAATGAGTTGCTTTTTTTTGGTAAATGGCTCATCAACATCATTTATATCGTACTTAATTGCTCATAAATAATTTAAATCGAGCATTATTTACACTTTGTGTTGCATTTTTCTCTCTTTTTTTGACATTGTACAAGTGGCAAACGAATCTTTCCATGCTCGGTACTATTTCATCTTTATTCCAAAAAAATGTTACCCAATTCTGTACATCTGGTACTCTTCTGATAGTTCTGATTAGTATAAAACTTTATAAAGCCGCTGCTTTCCTTTTCTAAAGAACGAAGGATTATAATCACAGCACGTAAAAGCATGAAAACCTGGAAGTGCTTTGCACAGAGCATAACCTAATATGTCATGTATTCTATTAACGTCAATTACTTCTCGCTTAGCTAATACTCCATATTTAATAGATTAGTTCAATTTTTTTGTAAAACGAAGAATGCTTCCTAATAGTATGACTAAAATATCTGTGTCCGAGCATTTCATCAAAGTGTTATCAGAAGAGTAGGTACCAGAAGCTTTTTACACAATTAGGTAACATTTTTTGGAATAAAGATAAAGTAGTACCGATCATTGAAATATTCGTTTGCCATCTGCACAATGTTAAAAAAAAGAGAAAAATGCAACACAAAGCGTAAATATCGCTCGATTTTAATTATTCATGGGCAATAATTACGAAATAAATGATGTTGATGAGCCATTTAGTAAAAAAATACTAAATTTTAATGCATCGAACTTACCCCAAAGCAACAAATTTTTAGAGCTCACTACATCACAAGTGCTGCGCAAAATTCATACGAGCTGATACCTACTGAATTCGAAACACAACAATATTGGATTGTGAATAAAAATATATGTACCTATGAGTTCCGGTCACAGTCTGGTGGTTTGCAAGCGATCAATTACCTTCGAGTGTGAAGGAGGTTATACAGGGTGCCCGAAATTGGTGATGACAGTATTGCGATTTGCGATCTCGGAAACTATAAGAGATAGAAAGACGGTTAAATGGGGAAAGTTTTAGGCAATTATGTAAGTAGTTTATTGGTACTTGCGGATCGATTCTGGTTCTAACTAAACTAAAATGTTGCATTTTCTTAGATCGGTTGTAACTTTTTTATTTCCCAATATTTTTTAAATCTGTAAACACATTTTCGTTGCCACTTTTTACATAGAATATGCCTACTTGGTCATATTTTAGTTACAACGTTTTGGTTTCCTGGAACCATCATCAACTTTTTTCTCTTACGACCGCCATATTGGATTTTTTACTCAGCGAAAAGTACTTAATTTTTCCTATAATATGATATCAAGCACTAATACAAAATAAAAATTTATAACCTCATAATAACTAAAAAATACATTTTTAGGGAAAATTCGAACATTATTAGACAACACCGACATATCGGATAATCCTTTAAGTATTTAAGAATAAAGTTCAATAAATAGCAATATCTGTTTATACTATTTTTAATTAAGGTGAAAATTTTATAACTCTTTTGAAAATCCTAAAAATCTAAAATATTAAGTATCTAATACTTAATCTGTTATTGTAATATTTTTGTTTAGAAGGCTTTGAACTTAATATTTTTGTTTAGAAAGCTTAGAACTGTAAACAAATGAAATTTTTTAAACTGTCCAATATTTTTTGTTCGTTTAATAAACAAAATTAATAATGGCGTTAAATTTTTCTAACGAAGAGAAATAACTATTTTGAAATGTATCTACCGCGAACGACGACAACCCAGCAGAATGTATTTCCCTAAACTGACTAGAAATCTACTAGAATTTGGTAGTTTTGAAAAGCCTCGTCCCAAAGAATAATGTGTAAAAGATAACGAAAATCGTAATAGAAACATTTTAGAACATTTTAATGAATATCCGTAATCAGGGCCGTTCCGACCCGGGGGTGCAGAGGGTGCGGGGCACCCGGGCGGCAGGTCTAGGGGGCGGCGCGAGCCGCCTTATAAAAAAGGGAAAAATTAATTTATCATTAAATTAATATAATACATAAATATTATTCTAAATATTATCATTTAAATAATACTATTCTAATATTATTTGAATATATGTACTATTCTAAATATTATTAATTATATTTCAAATTCAAATTTTATATACACAACTTATTCAGGCCACAACCAATGGCAAGTATAACAGTTTCTTGTTTTAACTCGTCTTAAGCTATTTTTCACGTCGGTCGCGAGGAAGATTTTACAGGAAAATACTCGTCTGTGGTCAAAGCATATAAATACACGCACCGGGATAATTTCTTTTATTTTAATTTTAAACGTGTAATCGTGTAAATCGCAACAGCTTAAAAAGTTTTTGTTTGATATCCTGGTTAGAGAGACAGTAAAAATTAAAGGTGAGTACATACGTTAATTTGATTATATTTTGCTTTTGCGCGGGTAAATAAAATTTAAATAATATTTTGTTAAATTAAATTTATATTGTGTAACAAATTTATAACTTAAATAATAATACCAACATAATAACAATAGTAAAACATTTTTCTTTTTTTTATTAGTAAAATATAGTTTAATTAAAGATTAGCATAATCTTAATATTTTTTTGTTTTGATTAAAAATGTTCAAATTTTCAGACAAAATAAAAAATTTTATAAAGTTTCCTTTCAAAAGTTGGTATTTTTCGAAAAACAAAGCTTAATTAATTTATGCTTCTTTAAATCTTCGAAAACAAAATTTTTTCGACGAATCATAACTTGGATTCATTGTTTTTTGGTAGATGTCTGATAATCGAAAAAGGCTTTCTGGCGCACAGTACAGAAAAAGAAAGCGTGAAAAGGAAGAATTAGTTAAAAAGGCTAGTGGTTCACTCGAAACGTTTTTAATCTCAACAACATCACAGGAGGCACCATCAAGTTCCCAAGCTCGAGATGTAAATGTGACGGAGACCGAATTCATAGTGGTCAGTAGCGGGGAAAAAAAGGAGGACTCGTCGAATACCAAAACTACAATGGAAGCAGGTGTTTTATTAAAAGAACAAAGTCCTGAAGAAGTAAGTTTTGAAAATGAAAATCTTCATGTTCATGAGGATCCTAACTATTGGCCTGCTGTTTTATTGGATAAAATTAAATTAACTCTGATAGACTTAGGGCCTACCCAACTGACAGAAGCTGATATAACGTTTCCTTTAAATAAATACAATAGAGGTTTCTCGTCTATTTATTATAAAAAAAAACTGTGTAATGGGGAAATAATTCCAAGAGTTTGGCTGGTGTATTCTAAATCAAAAGACTGTGTATATTGTTTTCCTTGCAAAATATTTAAAACTTTTTCTAGTGGTTTAGTTGAGGGTTATAATGATTGGAGAGTTGGAGACATTTAAGTCAGGTTATAGAACGACATGAAAAATCAAAAGGTCACATTTGTAATACAAAATCTTGGATTGATCTAAAAAAATCAATTTCTTCTAAAACGACAACTGATTCACTAAATGAGAAATTAATAAGCATGGAAAAAGATAGATGGGTTTCTGTTTTAAAAATTATAATTTATGTTGTTAAATTTTTAGCCAGTCAAAATTTGAGTTTTAGGGGTGAAAATAACAAGATATATGAGCAACAAAATGGAAACTTTTTAAAATTAATTGAAACAATTGCAAACTTTAATGATACGATATCCGATCATATTAACAGGATTAGAAGGACTCCATCAAATATGCCTCATTATTTAGGTGTTCATATTCAAAACGAACTAATTTCCCTTCTGGGAGAGAAAATAAGACATGAAATTATATCTATGTTAAAAGCTAGTAAATATTTTTCTATTATTTTAGATTCGACTCCTGGTGTAAGTCACAAAGACCAACTTACTGTTGTAGTAAGGTTTGTTTTATTAAATAATACATCAAAGCAAATAGAAATTAGGGAGCATTTTTTGGGATTCGTTTCAATATCAGATTCGACAGGACAAGGCTTAACCAATGTTTTATTGGATTTTTTGGAGACTCACAACATTTGTTTAGGAGATTTAAGGGGGCAGGGTTACGATAATGGTGCGAATATGAAGGGTCGCAATAATGGTTTACAAAAAAAAATTCTTGAATTAAACCCTAGAGCTTTTTACGTGCCTTGTGCGGCCCATAGCTTATATTTAGTTGTTAATGACGCTGCAAAAGCGTCTTTAGAAATTACAAATTTCTTTGCTATTGTGCAGGAACTTTACGTTTTCTTTTCTGCATCGACTAAACGTTGGCAAGTTTTAAAAGATGAAATCCCAACTTTATCATTAAAACCTCTTTCTCCACAACCATTTAAGAATGTAGAAATTCCGAAATCATTTTTAATAATAGAACATATACATTCTTACTCTTGAGTTAGAATATTTATTCTGAAACATTTACTTCTTATGTGTTTCGCATGTATTTTCATTCCATAACAAGGTACGGTATGAATATTCTGTAATCGAACCAAACGACATAGATAGCCGTGGATTTCAAAATTGTCAGTGACAGATGCAAATGGTGGCGGTGTCATAATTTTTGTCAGCAAAAGCTTCAATTTAAATGAAATAATGAGTGAAAAATCGAATGAATCAGATATAGAATGTGACAGTACTCCACCTGAAATAACAAATTAATGGTTGTGGAGAAAATATAGTCTGTTACTCAGTTAGAATGAAAAAACTCAATACTCGTGGTTCCTCACGCTCGCTAGCGCTCGCGTTCGGAATTTTCCACTCGTATAGAGTTTTTTCATTCTAACCTTGTTACAGAATATACTATTCTAGTACTAGATGGGAAAGTAGAATAGATGCTTTGAAAGTTCTTAGATACAATTTGGCAAAAATATATGCCGCTTTATTTGCACTTTATTCTGATAATAGCAGAGACCCTGAAACCAGAAATATGGCAAATTCATTACTCTTAAAAATCAAGTCGTTTAAATTTATTTGTTCTATTATTACATGGAATAATGTGTTAACAAAAATTAATATTGCAAGTAAAGTGATGCAGGAGTCAGATTCTACACTACCTAATATCGTTTTAATCTTGGAGCAGACGAAAACTTATTTATCTAATATTAGGTCAAATGAAGGTTTTAATGATATTTTAGAAGAGGCCAAAAAAATTGCCGATCATATCGACTGTGACCCTTCGTTTCCTCCGATTAATATTGTGAGACCCCGAACAAAAAAGCGATTATTTAATTACGAGTGTGAAGACGAGGCACCTAAAGACCCGGCTGACCAATTCAAAATTAATTTTTACTTTGTAATATTGGACACCGCATTATCAAAATTGGAAGAAAGGTTCGAGCAAATAAAGCAGCATGATACATTGTTTAATTTTCTTAACAACCTATATAATTTCCTTCAAATGGATAAATCAATTAGATTTGCAAAATGTAAAGCTCTAGAGAATAGTTTATGTGATCCATGTAAAAATCAAAAAGATATTTTAGCTCAAGATTTATATGATGAAATTGACAATGTTGCACCCTATATTTCCTCTGAAATGAACGCATTGAATGTTATTAACTACCTATTCACAAATAACCTCATCTATCTATTTCCAAACTTAGTAATTTCTATACGAATTTTCTTAACATTACCTGTCACAGTAGCTAGTGGGGAAAGAAGCTTTTCCAAACTTAAAATAATAAAAAATTATCTACGATCCACAATGGGGCAAGGAAGGCTTTCAGACTTATCCATTATTAGTATTGAAAAAGAGCTGTCAGAAAATATAGATGTGTCTAACATTGTTCAGACATTTGCATTAAAAAAAGCTAGAAAAGCAAACTTTACTGTATAACTTATTAGTAGAAATAGTAGATATGTTAGCATCCTTGCCTGTATGTATGAATTATGTATTTATTTCTTTATTACATTACAAATAAGTTGTAACATTATATTCTATTAAATAAACTGTGTATATTTGTACAATTTTTTTAACTTAAATTTACTTTATCTTTTTTACTTGTAAAGTTTTAACAACTTTGGGGGAAGGGGTTGGGTTAGGGAAGGGGCGGCAAAATTATTCTCGCACCCGGGCGGCAGATACCCTAGGAACGGCCCTATATCCGACATCCGACATCATCTACAAAAATTGCTGGCACACAGCTTTGTATTCCGAAATCCACCGTTCATGATGTTTTAAAGGTTACTAAATACCAACCTTACAAGCCAACAATTGTACAAGGACTTCAAGAAGGTGATTATGATAGGCGAGTCATTTTTTGCAATCGATATCTTGGTAAATGTGCAGAAACTCTCACTTTTTCAAATAATGTTTTGTGGACAGATGAAACACATTTCACCAACTGTGGAGTTTTTAATAAAAAGAATCACCATTCTTCTGACCACCATAAAAAGAATCACCACCTTCTGAAAATCCACAATTACTCGAACCACGCAGATTGCAAGTACGATTTGGATTTAATGTGTGGTGTGGAATAATTGGTAAAAATATTTTATATTGGTTGAAATGAACTTTACAGTAAAAAATGCTTGAATTATTGATCTTCAAAATTTATTTACTAATTGTATAATAATTACGAAGAACCTTTTTCATAATTTTCATTATTTTTAGAAAATCGTCTAATTGGCCCCAAACATTGACCGGTCCAAGATACCTTGCAATGTTGCAAAATCATATTATTCCTACACTTCGAGAAGTTGTTCCCAATGATCAATTTAATAACGTGTGGTTTTAGCAAGATGGTTGGCCCGCGCATAATTCCAGACAAGTACAAACATTTTTAACGGAGACTTTCGGTGAAAAGGTAATATCTACCAGTGGTCCCGTGCGCTGGCCTGCTAGGTCCCCGGACCTTACCATTGGACTGTTATTTATGGGGATTTGTCAAAAGTGAGATTTACGAATTTAATCCCCCCGAAACCCGCCAAGTTCTTGAGCAACGAACTCGGAATATTTTTAGACAGATTAACCGTAACACCATTCGTCGTGTAACCAGAGCTGTCGAAAAAAAATGTCAGCGATGCATTGAAAAAAATGGTCCATATTTTTAACCTTAATATTAGTTTGTTATTAATTATAACATTTTTACCTTAATTAAAAATAGTATAAACAGATATTGTTATTTAATTAACTTTATTCTTAAGTAAGAGGATTATCCAATATGCCGGTGTTGCCAAATATGTTCGAATTTTCCCTAAAAATGTATTTTTTATTTATTTTGAGGTAATAAATTTTTATTTTGTATTAGTGTTTGGTATCATATTATAGGAAAAATTAAGTACTTTTCGATGAGTAAAAAATCCAATATGGCGGTCGTAAGAAAAAAAACTTGATGATGGTTCCAGGAAACCAAAACGTTGTAACTAAAATATGACCAGGTAGGCATATTCTATGTAAAAAGTGGCAATGAAAATGTGTTTACAGATTTAAAAAATATAGGGAAATAAAGAAGTTACAACCGATCTAAGAAAATGCAACACTTTAGTTTATACAAAATATCTCAAAAACCAAAAAAACCAGAATCGATCCGCAAGCATCAACAAACTACTAACATAATTGCCTAAAACCTTCCCCATTTAACCGTCTTTCTATCTCTTATAGTTTCCGAGATCGCAATACTGTCATCACCAATTTCGGGCACCCTGTATTAGATAACAACGATGATGCCAACATTGAGGATGATTTATCTGATGAAATGATTGATCAGAGAGAGAACGTTTAGAGTGTGAAAGTTTAAATAAAGCGTCGGATAATGATATAAATACTATAATACAGTAATTAATTAATGCATAAGCATTGTGTATAATGTTAAGGTAGGTATATAAAAAATTTACGTTTATTACCATTCATTTTTCCGATATTTGAAACCTCATTTTCTTTTCCGGTGTCCGTCATTTTGCAATTTGATAAATTGCTTAGAAGGGCTAACTTTCTCTTTAGATAGAAAAACCAACCACCATCTACTTCTAAAATCTCCTTCTACATCAGTGAACCTTCAACCCTCCATCTTCAGACATAGCTACCTCTCTATAACCATAGAAGATAGTATGCAAGTATAAGAAAAAAATATATTATGTTATTAATTTGGTTTTGAATATGCTATTAATTATTTTAATTACATGAATAGACTTTTTTTAAATTCAATAATAATATGATGGAAAAGAAAAGAAAGAGTTGTCATTAATTTAAGGGAAAGAAGAATGTTTCTGAAAAGTAAACGAAAAACATATGGTAGCGAAATTAAATTAAATCTATGGGATAAAACAGGTCAAACAAAAAAAAAAAGAGAAAAAAGAAAAACCAAAACCTATGTTCTATAATTTGTAAAACAGTTTTTCGCAGATTTTAGGGTTTTTTTTCCCTGGGGTTATTTTCTCCAGAAGTTCTCCTTTTAAAGGCGTTCCAGTTTGGTTGGGGTTCATTTTTGAAAGAGTTCATTCCCTCTTCATCTGGTGCCGACTATGGTGTGCGGGTATTTCTTCCCGTAGCTGCTACCATTGGAGGAATATAAGACTTTTTTTGTTCTTGATGAATGGATCCCAGGCACCCCAGTAACTTCTCTCCGCATTGTACCCTATTTTTATTGTTGCGCTCCCTAAAAATTTATTAATTGTGGATAATATTTTAGCTAAAACTGTGCTAATTGGAATATAAAGGAAAAAGTGTATTGCTTGAATTTAAATATGAGTTAAATAGTTAAGTAAGAGTAACATTACTACATAGGTCATGTCTATTTATTCGATTTTCCGATGGTGATGTAAGTTAAGACTTAATGGGTATTTAGGTTCTGTGGTATGTAACAACGCCTTGAATTTATTACTTCAGCGTACTTTAGGTACAACTATTCCATCCTGTAACAATTTGACTATTAGTAAATTAATTTTTTTTTGGTCTTCAAAGAAACAGTATCAGTTAGGTGCCTGTAATATAGTGAATGGGAGACCTGTCTTAATCATCTTCCCTATTTTTTTGTCATTTACTTAGCATCTTTCCCTTTTTCCACTTACTTTGGTATGCCTAACTCTGTTTGATAATTAATTTATAATTGTACCGTTGGATTATATAAACCGGTCTGATCCCGAATGGTACCACTGATTATTTTCTATAGTAAATTTACTGAACTATAGGTGATTTTATTGGTTTTGTTTATTAATACTTGATGCGTATGCCATATAACTTAGGGTAATAAATTAAATTAATTAATTTAAACTAATGTGTGTCTAATTTTTTTTTCTTGGCTAACAAATGAAAGAAATTTGGTAAGCTTTAGGTACTTTGTAACTGGGTACTAAATCTCTCTAACGGAATCGGATATTTTTCTTAGGTTGCTGGCGCCCTCATGTTTTAGAGTTTATTTTACTTGAACCGCACGACCACTCCCGACTTGCGGCTGGCCTAGCATTCTGTAAAATTTACCACCTTACCGCTTCTGTTTATAAGGGGCTGGAATCCTCCTGTAGTTCAGATTGGTGGCAGTATTTTCAATGATATTTACTCTGCTAAATCAAAACGCTGAATGAGCGAGAGCTTCCGTCCTGTATTAGGCAGTTTGATTCTAATGGCCGTAACTAGGGAATTTAAAGGAAGTTTTGTTTCTCCTCCTTCTGTATCTGAAAAATACTTAGAAATATTATATTTTTTTTATAAAATTGTGAAGTTCTTTATCAGTTACCGATAAACACAAACACACACACCTATACATACATACACAAAAGTTTTAGTTAGTAAGCCATCCTCAAATATAAAATTAAAATAAAAAATTTTCCGGGAGCGAATGGTTATACCAAAAAGCTTGTTGATTAGCACACTGACTATTTTGGTTTAATTTTTAATCTGGCTTTAAATAAAATTTATGGTACAAATACCGCGGAAAATTCTTATAGCACTAGAGAGGGATTGCACTTAAATTTATGTCAAGCAACAAGTTTCACACGGGCCCCTTCAATAAAAATTCTCACCGGGCCACAATCGGCCAGTTCGGTCTGATACATTTTAACGGATTTGGTAGTACTTTATGTAAAAAATTGTTTCTTATAAATGTTTTAACATTTTTCTACTGGATGCACAAAATAAATATACCTTTCTAGTATATTATTTTAGGAAAAATATAGAACATTAAAATATACACCCACCTTATTTAGCGCGAGACGTAACAGACAGGCAACTTGTAATTAATTAATGATTTAATATTTTGCACGAAATTTGCAATTTATATATGAGTGACAGATGCAATATTAACATTATAATTTAAAAATATTATAAAAAGACTGAAATTAAAAACAAAGCGTGGATAATATTTCAGTTATTAGAAACCTTAGAGCTACACTTTTACAGGGAATTAAAAAGCGCCGCTTTTTTACGGAAAACACTGACAAGTTAATCAAGAAATCCATGAGTCAGCGATTCCAAACATGCGTTTATAATGATGAGGTTTTGTCGACATGACTTGTTCATTTTCTAGGATATGGACCAACATAATTTGTTTTCAGATTTACTTGCCTTGTAGTTTTATGGCACTATGATTGAGGTTAACAACTGGTTTCGTTTTAATCAAGTCCTTACACCTTCTCCCCCTTTTAATTATATAGTACCTTTTTTTTGTTTAATAGAGCTTGAACTACTACTGTTTTAGCCGCATGGTTTTACATATGTGTGATGAGACTTTTTTGTATAACTTAGCTAGCTGTAGGTACCAAGGGCGTATCCAGGGGGCTACGGCCTCCCCTTCCAAGTTAGAAAAAATGAAATTAAGACGGAAAAATATAAATAACCTATTTCTGAAAAACAGGTTGTTGGTGGTAATTTAGTACATCAACATTAATAAAAACTCGGAAATTTGCAATCACGGTAGCGGAAGTAGCCGAAACACCTCTGAACTGCAGTCGCTACGCGACTTATTACTGTATAAAAACGCGCCATTCTTGGTAACAAATTTATAGCGGCTTGGCGACTTGTTTGGGACTTGGCAGCCGGCATATAAAACTGGTACCGGCGTTCTGCTGGGACTCATAGTATTTTAAAAGATTACCGGCGTAGCTGGGATCAAAGCAGTCCCAGATGCCGACCAATATTGGACATTGTTGTAGATTCCCATAACAGAAATCTCTTATCATCATAAGGATAAGTGGGGGCAGTGTCCCAGGGCCCCAGTGGCCCAGAGGCGCCGCAAGGAATTTTACAGCAAAAAAAGTGTTCCTACTGTTTGGTTTCGGGAGAGCTTACAGTTTCCAGTAAAAGATCGGCGCCGTTTGCAAGAAAAAAAAATCTCAAGAGTTGGAGGATTTGCAAAAAAGTCGACCTGGCTGTAATTTCGCCCTAGAGCGCTTCAAGAGCTAAACCCGGCCCTGTCTGTTATAAACAGATAAATGGCATGCATTGTAAATTCCTGTGGAAATCTGACTTAACTGTACAGTATAGAAGAAATAAAAAGCTTTCTTGCGCGAAAAAGTAAAGTATTAAAAATATTAGTAATTTAGCAGTCTGTTTCGGGTCCTAATAGAATGGTACTATGCAATGTTTTAAGCCCATATTTTTCAAATAAACATACTTTATCTTCTTGTTATACATATTTGAAGGGTGGACATTAAAAACGTTGTAAGTGCCAATGTATCTGTTAGTAGTTATCAAAACGACAAGAATCGTAGGTGCTGTCTGTTATTAAACCATTCTGAATCGCTAAATATCTTATAAATAATAATAATAATAATAATACTAATAATAATAATAATAATAATAATAATAATAATAAAATAAGATGTATCTAATGTTTCTTATAGAAATGTAAGTTGTTCTATGTGCCAATATAGTTTTCTGTCAAATAGTACCAAGGCACGTTTTATTGCTCTTTTCAAAAAACTAGCAAAGGGCACTTAGAACGTTTGGAATTTCCAGCCTTCATTTATCGGTTTCTTCTTAGGTCAGATTTCTTGTGCGCCTTTTATACAAGTTAACCTAATAATAATAAAATATTGATATATTTCCAACGCTCTGCCAGTCACTATAACAGTAAGTACTTAATCTTTCTTTAACTTCTTATACTGCGGCAATTCTTTTTATCAAAGACAAAATAAATCCATGTAATGTTCAACTTTTTTGTTTGTAGAAATACTATAGGAAAAGATATTTTAAAAAAGTTGGAGTAAAAACATTTACCTAGCTGTTTATTATTTAGCTTCAATGAATGTGGTGATAGGTAACTATGCTAGTGAACGAGTGGTTGCTGATAAATATTCTAAATTCTCTTTACGCGTCTGTGCCAGAACTGATCTGGCTTTGGTATTTGATGGTGATCTTGTATTAATTAAGTATTCCCACAACGAAATAATTTCAATCTCCCAGCTTCACCGGGAACCCTGTGTCGGAATCACTTTTAGTTTCCAACTGCCACCGCCATATTAAAAAAATTAGAATCCCTAAACTGAGACGTAAGCCTCTGTCAAATAATAAATATGTGAACATGAGGGACACACCGTAATCATGAACATTACAAGTAAATTCTCTGTATGCTTCTTTTAAAATAAAAATTAATTTATTCCAGGTAGGTATTTTCAAACAAGAGTTATGGTGTGGGATGGAACATTCTACTTCATATGGTTTAACACTTGCGTCCCTGCGAATATGATATTCATGAAGGAATGCCAAAATATGCATTTCTATACAAAGTCATGTCATTTGTCGATTTTCTACTATTGCACGTTCTACTATGTATATTGGTAGGCATATACACCCCTTTTGATTCTAAGAAATTACTTTAATTTATAACCACACATTAGTGTTTCTAAATTAATTCAGCGGTTGCTTGTATACTAACTAAAGTAATAACTCATAACACAAGGCTTTAAAAGGCACATTATTTCAACTCTCCAAATTTAATAAAGCCCAATTTTTCAGTCAGTCAGAGGATGTTTGACTTATTTGGAGCATACCTATTATGCATACATCGGATACCTTGAGTATCAGTTTATATCGGATATCCTTTTTTTTGGGTAGACCTTTCAAGAAACATATGAATGAAAGTCTACTTGTCAGGGGTACATATAAATATGAAAAATTGAGAATAAATTCAATTTCAAGAAACAATAAAAAATTATCAGGATATTCGAGTTAGTCAGATTAGTTTTCGTAGACACCTAGAAGAGTATTTGTCCTTTCATCTTAAGAATAGGGACAGAAGTATTTGCGCTAAATAAGCGCGCACCAACAAAATATGCGAGATCAAAGCAAAGATGCCGACACAAAGTTCCTCAATGTTTAGCTTTTGATTCGTAGTTTCAAGAGATCACAGAGGTCGACAACGAGGTTTAAAACAATCTTTTTAGCTTTCATCTGTGTTAAAATTAATTTCAAATTTATTGATGCGATACATATTTAAAATCTTGACTCCCAAGGCGATGTAAATCTACATACATTCTATCCCCTGTAAATTTTTTTCGACAATGAAACTATATTCTTCCGAATTTTCAACTATTAAAAGAAGATAAGTAAAATGTTAGCCAGCCCCCACCAACAAGGTTTTTGACCATAAGTAATTACTTACATAAATAAAAAGTTCGCGGTAAATACACATCAATGATCCAATAGCCAGTTTGCAAACTGCATTCTACGGGGAAAATCTTCAGGAATCAGTTCATGCACTTTTTGCAAATGATATGGATATAACAGCTGTTCTTGCAGAACTTCATGTCCTATTGTTTTCGACGTATTAAACTGCGCTGATAATTTTCGAATGCTCGTTGAAGGAGTGTCATACACAATATTTAAAATATTTTCCTCTAACTGCGGCGTACGTACTGTTCTTCCCCGACCAGCATCAGTACTTCTTTTCCCAAAATTTCCTAAAATTATGAAGAAATTTAATAATATTACCTTAGTAAATGCAATCGCCTACCATTCTCCCTTAGACGTTGGTCAACTCGTTGAAAGGTTTTCTGATCGGGAAGAGTACGATTAGGATATCTGTCGTGATATAACCTTCTGGCTTCCAAAGCATTGCAAGATGCAAGACCATACATCAGATGCATATCTGCATACTCAATAAACGTGTATTCCATATTTCGAATTATTTCACAATTATTAATTTCACCACGAAATCAAAAAATCAGTAATTTAATATCGAAATAAAGAGTCAATGTGTCAGCGACGTGAAAGTTGACAAGTTCTAAAATGCAGGATATTTATTTCTTTCGTACCTAGCAACGTTTGCAAAAACAATACTTTGTTTTTGGGGCCGATAAAATAAAGGTGCGTTTTTATGGGGCAGCTGAAGCACGCCACAGCGTCTGACGCCTAGTACTGCTCATGTGACAGTTTAATTTATCCGTTTCTTTTCGAGCGTCAGACGCAAGCGTCAACGTCAAATGGGTATACTGGCGTCAGCCGTTTAAAGGTGCGTTTCCTATGGGGCGGCTGACGCTCGCGGCTGCCGCACAGCGTCTGATGCAAACGGCAGACGCCAGTATATCCATTGACGTTGACGCTTGCGTCTGACGCTCGAAAATAAACGGATAAAATAAATTGCCACATGAGTCAGACGCTGTGCGGCAGCCGTGAGTGTCAGCCGCCCCATAGGAAACGCACCTTATGTCAGACGCTGTGCGGCAGCCGCGTGCGTCAGCCGCCGCATAGGAAACGCACATTTTTGCGAACCTAGGTCGAACTGAAATTCACAGAATTAGACGTATCTGTTATCGAAATACGCCAAATACATCATGTAAACAATATGACGTTTTTTCGAAAACGGTTAGGATTAACGACATCAATGAAGAGTACTTAATTTTTAGTCAATAGTTAAAGGTATGTAAAAAACGTCGTCCAAAGTTCTTATCATACAGGACGTGAAAAAATGGGGTAATGAGTGTCACAGCTAGTCCGTCCCTGCAGCTGTGAGTACTTCACAACACTTTCTTGGATAGTAATTTGAAGGGTCTAACCTGGTATACATCATATTAAAAAAAATTGGAATATACCTGGTGGTTCAATAATTATGTGTAAAAAACTTCATTTCATTGGAGCTCTTTGGGAGCCCATATCTCCGAAGAGGAGGCATATACGAAAAAAGTTTATATGAACTTGTAGTATTCTTTTCACGTGTTTTTTTCATATCCGGGAGATTTCCCACATTTTCCCGGACACCCTGTATATAGCAAAACTAGCAAATATTGATGACAATATAATATATTATTTGACAAGTTGATGACAACAAATCAAAACTTTTTAGGGATTATTTATCTGCAAATTAACATATTATTACCTAGAATAGCCCAGGAGGTGAAAGCAAATTTCTTTGTCCCAGTATTTTTTGGCCGTAATGGTACGTACTTATTTTCGGCATCGACGCCTCTGGTGACATACCAACCCTGGCCAGCCTTGCTAATAATCAGGCAACATGCACAATGCACATTGCACATGTATGATGCAAGAACGAAATCTTTGTCTGTCTCCTTATAGAATAAAAATCCGGGCAGAAAAAAAATTAAATGAGGTACCTAGTTATAATTACAATAGCACATAGACGGCCGCGCCGGCCGCTTTAAATAAAATATTGTTTTCGGCATTGGGCTGCTTCACGTTGCGTCTATCGCTGTATATTTATTAGAAAATATGGTAAACTAGCTTACACCCGCGACTTCGCCGCGGTATAACAATTTTACTTCATTACAAACTTTGGACCCCCATTTTACCCCCTTAGGGGTTGGTTTATTAAAAACTGTAAAACACTTGTTGAAACATTATTTTTTCAGTATTTCCATGAAGTTTCGAGTTAATAGGACCATCTAATATTTTTTCTCCATTCAAAGCTTGAACCCCTGTTTCACCCCCTTAGGAATTGAATTTTGAACAACCCTTCCTTAGTGGATGCCTGCGGTATGTAAGAAACAAGTTTCTAGACTCAGCGGTGTGAGCCGTGCGTTGATATGTCAGTCAGTCAGTTTGCTCTTTTTGAACTTGTGTATAGATAATATGAGTCATCCTAAAGGTGCACCTTATATTCTTACATAACTCGCTAACGCCTGTTTCACCCCCTTAGGAATTGAATTTTGAACAACCCTTCCTTAGTGGATGCCTGCGTTATGTAAGAAACATCTGTGCAAAATTTCAAGTTTCTAGACTCAGCGGTGTGAGCCGTGCGTTGATATGTCAGTCAGTCAGTTTGCTCTTTTTGAACTTGTGTATAGATAATATGAGTCATCCTGAAGGTGCCCCTTATATTCTTCCCTAACTCGTATAACCGACAATCTGGTGAGTTTTGAACCTTTATATACAATATTTTGGGGGCAAGTTATAACTGTAACAATGTTAGAAATATTACTCATCTAATATGACTTAACAGAATTTGTGTTAATTAGAACGGAATATATTTGTCAACAGAAATAAGACAACCAAATTAAAAATCGTTTTTTCTCATACAAATAGGGCGGCCTAGGTATTATACTTTGACTGTTGTAATAATTCCTTGACATTGAAAGAGATACTTTGAAATTCTCGGGTCATCGGCCACTACCTTACAGAAAAAATACCAGGTAGCAACTGTTTTATTAATTTTAACACGTAGGTTGTAAGACAGGGCGTTTAATTTTCTAAATTTATGATAAACAATTTGAAACTTGATCTCCATGTTCTGGCTACCGCTACATGATACTTTTCTACCTGTTAAAATAAAAGCAGCGCAGCGTATTAAATATTTTAACTGCTGTATCAATTTTTTTAAAAATCTAATGTGTTCACCCACAAAGTGCTGATGAGTTTCTATTTTTTAATGCAAAGGAGAGCATTTTGCATAGAGTTAAAAACCCGCTAGTAATATTGTTGTACGGACAAGTGCTATAAAATCCAGATGTATCGTGTGGTCGCAGTGAGTTGAATTAACAAAATGAGATAGAAACAGTTACCACTTGCCAATCGGCTCTTTTATAGTAACTTTCCCATTCTTAGATTGTTCTTCCTGTTTTTAGCTTGCTTGGCCTTGTGTTTAAGTGTTTAACGTGTTAATAAACTGGTCAACAAAAAAATCGTCAAAAACGATTTTTACTCGACTTTTCAAACTGCTATAACTTTTTAAAAACTTAACTTTTTTGAGAGCGGTTTTCGGATGTCGGTAGCCCGTCTTTCCCAGATTAAGCGTCAAAAAGTGATTTTGCAATGAAAGCGACATTTTTATGCTATACAGGGTAATTAAAAAGGTAATGTAAAACTACTAAATATTTAGGTGTGTGCCATATTGCCAATACATTTTTTTGGTCGTTCCGATATAGCACGTTAGTAAGCTGATATCAATATCTCCAGACGAGTTCGCCGGAATTTTGATTAATGGTCTTTGGCGGAAAATACAGGAGGAAACAAAAAACGCATACAAATTTTGGTAGCCTCATTTTTAAAACGCTGTAGCTCGAAAACGGATTGATAGACCTTGTTGGGTTTCTTAAGTATTGAAAACCCTTTTCGTGTAGAGTTTCACCTTATAAACTGTTTATATCAGGGTCAAAATCTTTGCCTGGTATATAGGGGTGAACTAAAAAGTGAGTGAAAAAGATTGTTAAAAATAAGTTTTTTTTTAAATTTGTGCAAATTGAGCAGTATGCGCTGTTTTCTCCCAAAACTAGGGCGTTTTGTCCAACTTTCAATTAGTTATACAGCGTGTACAAAAACCATCTTAAGAAATGGGAAATTCTTTTATTTTTGACTTTACGGAAAAAAGTTATTTTTCATAAAGAGTTCTGCATCGTGAGAAAATATCATCTCCATTCAAAAATTTGATGTAAGACATACAGGCTGTTCCAAAAATGTAGAAGTCCTAATCCACGTGAAGCTAAAAAGACACAAAATCGGTATTTAAAGGTAAACTGCCACTGTAAGTGTACTAGGGGTACCTTTTTTTATGCCAGTGAATTAGGTTTGGAACATACCGGAGGCCCCAAAAATAAAATTAATTTTTTATTATCGACTTTACACAAAAAGTATCTTCATAAAACGTTTTACATTTTGAAAAACGAGCATAGTTATTCAAAAACTTGATGTACGATGATACAGAGTAGCTCAAAAAGCTGAAAGTCTCAATTTACGCAAAGCTAAAAGGACACCAAATCTTTATTTAAAGATAAACTCTATGGAAAAGGATGGAGGTTACGTGGAGGTTTAAATTTATTTAGTCATGTTTAATATGTTATTTTTTACCCTACTATTTCATTTGATATTAAGATTGTTTTAAATAAAAATAAATCTTCAATCACAATGTACCCCCATCTTACCTATAACTTAATTAGTAAACTTATACAAGTATCATAGCGATAACTTGAAATTTACCTTACCCTTGTTTTAAGACCATTACAGAGTTTTAAATTTCTTAGCCACCGTGTATGTTCTAGATCAAATTTTTGAATAACCATGCTCTTTTTTCACAATGTAAAAATTTTTGTAAGGCTACAGTTTTTTGTAAAGTCGATAATAAAAAATTAATTTAATTTTTGGGACATCCTGTATGTTTTAAACCAAATTCACTAACATAAAAAGGTACCCCTAGTACACTTAAAGTGGCAGTTTACCTTTAAATAACGATTTTGTGTCTTTTTAGCTTCATGTGGATTAGGACTTCTACATTTTTGGAACAGCCTGTATGTCTTACATCAAATTTTTGAATGGAAATGCTATTTTCTCACGATGCAGAACTTTTTATGAACAATAACTTTTTCTCGTAAAGTCAAAAATAAAAAAGTTTACCATTTGTTAAGCTGGTTTCTGGACACGCTGAATAAATAATCGAAAGTTGGACAAAGCGCCCTAGTTCTGGGAGAAAATGGCTCAATTTGCACAAATTAAAAAATATTAATTTTAACAATACTTTTCATTCACTTTTTAGTTCACCCCTATATACAAGGCAAACATTTTGACCTTGAAAAAAATAGTTTATAAGGTAAACCTCTACACGAAAAGGGCTTTCAATACCTAAGAAGCCCAACAAAGTCTATCAATCCGTTTTCGAGCTATAGCGTTTTAAAAATGACGCTACCAAAATTTGTGTGCGTTTTTTGTTTCCTCTATATTTTCCGCCAACGACCATTAATTAAAATTCCGGCGAACACGTCCGGAGATACTGATGTCAGCTTACTAACGTACTATATCAGAACGACCAAAAAATTTTATTGGAAATATGGCACACACCTAAACTTTTAGTAGTTTTACATTACCTTATTAATTACCCTGTATAGCACGAAAATGTCGCTTACATTGCAAAATCACTTTTGATGCTTAATCTGGGAAAGACAGGCTACCGATATTCGAAAACCGCTCTCAAAAAAGTTAAGTTTTTAAAAAGTTATAGCAGTTTGAAAAGTCGAGTAAAAATCGCTTTTGCCGATTTTTTTGTTGACCAGTTTATTATAATGTATATAAAAAAATGATAATTGGATAAATTGAACAAAAAGTTCATAAAATCATATTGTATAATCGTCGCCGCGTCGGCTGTAGTTGAGTAAGATAGCTGAGGCTGTAAGCATATATTGTTGAGATACCTGACGCACCATATTTTATGTGAAGTTTTAGATATGGGAAAGCTATCCTCGCTGACACTAGAGCAAAAACTTATAAGCATGGCAATTTCAGAGGCCTTGTTTGGGCAAAATTCATCTCACTTTTTTCGCTGATTTCTTACTGTCAATAAGACATGGATCCACCATTCGCAAGAAACGTCCCGGCTTAGCGAAAAAGAAAATTCTGTTCTACCAGGACATTATTCCTTGCCACAAACCAGTAATAATTACTGATTATGACAATAATTATTACTGTCATGGCAACAATTTATCAGTTAGTCTTCCAACTGGTTCCTTATACACCTTATTGGCTAGATTTCTTCCTTATCGGATTTTAGGTTGTCTCCAAATTTAAAAAAAATGTTGCTGAAAAAAGTTTCGCGCCGGATTGAGAAGTCCATTTCGACGAGTTAGACAAATCAGCCTATAATGATGGTCGAAAGGCCCTTAAACATTGCTGGAGTAAACGTATTGAGCTACACAGAGACTATGTAGAAAAATAATAAAAAAATCTACCAGTCTATTTTGTTAGGCCCGAAAGTACTTTTCATTCTATCCTCGTATTTATTGAGAACCAGTAAAAAATTTGTAAAAACCGGGCACACTCCAAAACGAAATTAACCTTCATAAACCCGTGGTCAAAAACTTACATTAAATACCGAGTGGGGTCCGAATGTACCCCAACAGGAATATTAAAAATAAAACACATTCTGCTTATAAAGAAATATGTATATTTTTACATAAAGAAGTTGTCAGCATTGATAAATGAGTAAACACATTTTGAAAAAATAATATGAAATGATTAGAAATAATAAAAACAAAAATAATTATGAACAAAGAACAAGCATTTTAGTGACATTTTAAATAATGATTTAATTATCACACTTGTTACAAACTGTTATATTTTTTGAATGTTCTGCACATACGAACTGATTGCACCGAATACAAAACTTTCGAGATTTCCTGTCTTTACTTCTGTCGCATAAGAAACATCGCTGCTTTCTGCCAATAACGGGAACAGGTTGTTCGTTCCTTACGATTAATTCTGGCAAAATGGTTAACATGGATTGTTTTATATTGGAATGTAACGACTTGTCATTTTGGTATCTACGAATTATGATTTTCCTAATTAATTCTTGGCCCAACTCCAACAAAATCATTCTTCTCCTATCCAAGCAATGTTTTTTCCAATCTGGATTTTTCAACATCCAAAGTTTATAGGCGTTGATGCCACCAATGTCCAGCAGATGAAGAAATATTGCCATCGGCCACCGATTACTTTTTCTTTGTGTCGTGAATTCCTTCGCTAATTTATCTGTTGTGTCCACTGCACCCTTTGTTTTATTGTATTGTAAGATAATGTCTGGTTTGTAATTAGTTTTTTCTCCACTTATTTTGTCATCGTTATGTTCTGTCGATAAAAGAATAACTGCCGCATTTTTTTTTGGTACGTAGGAAACTAAGGTTTTATTTTCCATAAAAGCTAACATGCTTGAAAATTCTTTCTTATATCTAGCTGGAAGTAGTTCTTTTTGAACATAAGGTTTATTTTTACGCAGTGTACCACACAAGGTAAGGTTTTTATCTAAAAGCTTATTAGCTAACTCAATACTGGTAAAAAAGTTATCAGTAGTTATTCCATATCCTGATGATAAATGGTTTACCAGGTCCATCACTACCCTTTGTCCTTGGCCTTTCTCCGGTTTGATTCCTACTTTGCCTAAAATTATTATTCTGTAATAAAAATCTACATTTTTTTCATGAAAAAACTTACCTAAATAAGGTTGCATATTCGCTGTATATGCCGAAATACAATCAGCCAGTGCCCAAATTTTTAAGCCGTACTTGTCCGGCTTACACTTCATGTAAACCCGAAAAGGAGCCTTGCCTCGGAATGGGACTAACTGCTCATCCACGCACAAGTATTCAGATTGATTAAAAGATTTCTTGCAATTTGTTACAAAACCATTAAAAACATCTCTGATCGGGGCAAATTTATCAGTGCGTTTTCTTTCTTCTCTTGTTTCAAAATTGTCGAATCTTAGAAAGCACATAATCTCTTGAAATCTGTTGCGAGACAAGGCAGATGATACTAGAGGCCGATATAAAGTTGGATCTTGGCTCCATAGTACACATATTGGCTCTTTAGCAGCGTGCCAGGCTCCAAAAATAATAAGCAAACCAATAAATGCTTCCAGTTCTTCTTGCACAAAAGGAGAAAAGGCCTTCTCATTTCTCGCATAATATGATTCGGCTTTTCTATTCGTCTCCGATAAAATCAAATCCATAATACCTTGTGAAAAAAATAGTTCAATAGCTTCATTTATGGTGGAAAATTGGGAACTATATCTCGTCAAACCTGGTGAAACCTTTTGAATATTACGTTATCGTCTCTTGATCTTCGTGGTAAAAGGAATCTTTGCCCACACACTACCATCTTTAGACGAATAAGTTGGATGATCGGTATAAAAGTTTACTGACGGGCCTACTTCATCTGCAGAATCTGTCGACTCATTTTCCCTATCACTAACTTGTAAAACGTCATCTATCTCATCAGTTTCAGTCACTATGTCAGTCTCCTCAATATCACTTACACCATCCTCTAGTGCTAAATCATTAAAATAAGTGTCGTAATCGTCCGTTTCGAATATCGCCAATAGTTCTTCGTCAGTTAGCTTATTTTCATTTCGAAACTTCCGTGGTTCACTCATTTTTATAAACGCGTACTCGACAATCACTGTAAACGTGACTAAACACACTAAAATTATACTGAGATAAATACGTGCACAAAGTCGCTATTAAATAAATTGGGAATCCCCGAGAGCGTTGACGCCAAGAAACGGGGAATCCCCGTCGTTTGAACAATTTGGGGTTTATTTGTACCCCGGTTGGTTTTTAACGTAGGCAAAATTTATATCTGTCGTTACATACCGAGCGGGGTGCAGCTGGACCCCAAGCAACAAAACCCTCTATAATTAGTTACAATAAAAATCAATTTATTCAAAATTTTGTATACCAATTTAGATATATATTTAAGAAACACAGCTCGAAGGAAATTAAGTAAAAAAAAATATTTTAGAAAATATCCCCAAAAATTCATGTCTGGGGTACAGCTGTACACCGCTCGGGTTTATGAAGGTTAACTATCCACTTTGTTTATCAAATAAAAAGTTTTGGCAACGAGAAGTCGTTATACAAGGTATATTATATTATAGCAAAAAACAAAATAACTTTGTTTTAGTTATTCATCCTGTACGCGGAATTAATTCTAGATCATTTTTGTACAGCAAAATAAAAATAATTCAACTTTTACAGTTTTCATTTGGCATGATCTACAGGCGAATATGAATTTGGCCTACGAAAGGGTAGAGTATGTACCGTATTTAAAGTCACCTTCAATTATTGAGGGTTAAGAATATTGTGGAACAAAAAAATCATGCTTGTTGGCGACATTGATATAGCGGTACAATTAATATTTTGCATTTTTCTCATTTATGCCGTCCATGTTTAGTTTGAGTTAAAGGTGGTAGAGAAATTCTTCCTCGACCGAGGTGGTACCACCCCACACATCCTCTTAAAGGACTGGTGAAACCACTACGGATGTTTCCAGCTCTGGATGTGTGAGTCGGATTTCCCCAGTATACCCACGGTACATAGTACTTAGACTTCGGTCTTCGTGGGCCGTCAGAAGTTAAAAAAAAAGAATATTCTAAACAAGTTTGTACAGCCTATGCGCATCTAAATAAAGTTATTTTTGAGATATTGAGCTTTAAAAAGCGCATTCGCCACCTTTACAACTTTAGGTTAGAACACCAAGATATACTCGTAAAATAAAACAAAATGGTTTCATTTTGTCGGTATTCCACTGTATTTTTATTAGTATTTATGTTTAATTATCTAATGAAGTTATATAATGAAGTAGTTGGCGCGAGCCACTACATCTTACCCGTTCTATTCGAACCGATGGATATAAGGTCTCATTTTGATTCTGGTAAAAATGTTGTCTGTTCTTCAGACACCCTGGGTATGAGCCTACCTGATGAAGGGTAGGGCCCAGAGATCGCGATAGCAGGAGGGCACCCAGACCAGAATCAAAAAATAGCCCTTTTATTTTTATTTTTCATTTTACGGTCTTCTCGTTCTGCACTAGCGAAGAACTTAATCTTTGCATTTGCATTTAATATATTACTTATAGACCGAAGAAATTTCCCATTTTTTACTATATACATATATACATATATATATATATATATATATATATATATATATATATATATATATATATATATATATATATATATATATATATACTGGGAAGGGTAGTCTTGACCGACAGTTGAATAGAACGACTGTTGATTTTCTTGGGGTAGCGGTCTCAGGACGAAGTAAAACTCGTTTTTCACAAACGCCAAGCTTTCGGAAATTTATTTTTTCCTTTTTCAAGGCTGCAATAATGGAAATTATTACATGATAGCTTATATGTATGGTTTTCTTTTTATTAAAAAAAAACATAAAAAGAAAAACGGAATATGTTACATATAAAAAGGATCAGGAAGTTATGGTCAATTTCAATTTACTTACTTGCAAATTGAGTAATACTCTCGTGATATGTTTGTTTAATAAGTAAGGCATCGTTAGTTACATTTTTAGTTAAATTTTTAGCTTAATTTCTTAAAAGCATTAAAAATTCAAAGAGCAAGGGAAAACATTTGTCAACCTGACAACATATTTGCATATACTGCTGGTTCTTATTAGTAGGTGAATTCTTTCTGACATTTTTTTTGCTGGTTGTTGTAATAAACTGCTAACAATTTGGGTCAATTTTCATGATCTAGCTATCTTTACTTAAGAAATTACTATGAATTCAGATTCATTTTCATCACTATAAAATTTTAGTTATATGGTTATGTTGGTGTTATGGGCTAGAGAACTTTTTATAATCTAATATATGTTGAAAATAGCAAAAGAAAGAAAAAACATAAGGCCTTAGAAGAACGGCTAGAAGACAAACTAGAAAAATGTCACGTGGTTAAAGAACTCGTGGATTGTGTATTTGTTATATTGTTTTTATTGAGTAAGGTTGAGAAAAGGTATGAATATATATATATATATATATATATATATATATATATATATATATATATATATATATATGTATATATATATATATATATATATATATATATATATATATATATATATATATATATATATACAGTGACCGGCAAAAAGTTCGCAACATATGGGAAAAATTTTTATTAGGAGAGTATCGGAAAAACTTTCCCAGGGGATCGGTTCTGCATGTCCGATAACCTAAAAATCGATTTTGACATACGTCACGTGACCACTGGTATAGCGTCAAATTAAAAAAAAAATTGTTAATTTACAAAAAGTGAGGTTAGTTGACGAGATATCAAAAAAAGTTATTTGAAAAAATTGCTTAGAATTAAATTCTAGGTCCTTGTGCAAAATTTTAAGATTTTATTTAAAAAAATTGGAAAACTCAATTTTTTTAAAATATTTTTTTATCGATTTACAAATTTCCGGTTTTTTTCGTTTAGATAGCTTGGCTAATGTAAAGCCCATGTATCTGGATGAAAATAAACGAATGTAGTAGTTTTTTCTACAATTGACAGGACAAAATTAAAAAAAACAGGGTTTCGCCGGACGCTAGCTGTTGCAATGATTTGTATCTAGCAGCAGTGTCAAAATTTTAGAGACATTTCAATGAGATTACATTGAGAAAACCTTAATCGTCTTAAATATATCTGAAGTTCGACTTTTTGTAAAGTTAAGGGGATTAAAATAGATAATAAACAAAAAATTACCTGTTTATTTAATCGAAATTTTATAAACGAAAACCAATGTAAGAAAAACTTAAAAGTAGTCAAATTCTGTACTAACAACACAAAAAATCATTGTTTTTCCTTGGGTGCACAAAATTTAAAACTCGGTATGACCACCATTTCTCTCCATACATACTGTTGTTCTCGAGCGCAACTCTCGATTAACATTTCGGAGCATTTTACGATTTATTTGCAATACACAATTTATAATGACATTCTCTAAATTTTGTATATTCCTAAAGGGTCGATGTTTGTACACAGGGTTCTTTAGGTATCCCCACATAAAAAAATCTAACGGAGTCAGATCTACAATTCTACAATTGACAGGACAAAATCGAAGAAATAGGTGTTCGCGGACGCTCGCTGTTGCAATGGTTTGAATCTAATGAAATGACTGTATCAAGATTTTATTAAGATTTTTCGCACATAAATTTAACAACCAGGTATATTTAGTTGTACTTAAAACTACCAAAGCAGGCTCTGAAATTAAAACAACCAAATAATCTAGTAGGTTAAAAACAACAGAAAAATGTCAAACAAATTATAATTTGTTTGATTTCAACCTATGTCATTGGTTTATGTCTCGCATCTTACTAAGTTTGATATTTTACATAAGTTTATTAATATTTTATTCCTTAAAATGGCACCCGCACTACTTCTTCAGGAAAAGATAGAAATTATTTTAATTTCTGGAGATAATTACAAAAGCCATAGAGAAACAGCAGCAATTTTTAATGAGAGGCACCCCGATAAATCCCTCCATTATTCCACAGTATCTCGTCTAGTCAATAAATTTAAAGAAACGGGATCGGTAGAAAATCAGTATAAAGTTTCCCATGAAAAACCGGTAACAGGTGACGAAGGTTCTCTGGATGTGTGTTTGTCGATCACAGAAACACCCCAATTAGCAGTTAGTCAAATATCGGAGATCACTAACATTCACGAAAGATCTGTGCGGAGGATATTAAAAAGAAACAAATTTCATCCGTACAAACCTAAATTTGTACAAGTATTAAAAGATAGGGATTATGACGCCCGCTTCGATTTTTGTGCCTGGTTCCAGGGTATGATTGAGGAAGATTTTAATTTCCCAAAGAACGTTCTTTTCTCGGATGAAGCTACATTTACCTCTAACGGAACCGTCAGTTCACAAAACTGTAGATGGTGGGCCACCGAAAACCCAGACTTTGTAATTCAGAGTAAAGACTAATATAGTTTTAAGGTTAATGTGTGGTGCGGAATTTTCAACCTCAGAATAGTGGGACCTTTTTTCTTTAGAGACAATTTAAATTCAGAACGATATTTAGAATTTCTACAAACTGAGATATCTGACTTTTTAGACAATTTGTCATTAGCCGAAAGAAGAAATTTATACTTTCAACAAGACGGAGCTAGCATTCATTCCACAAATGAGGTGAAGAGATGGCTGGATCAAGAATTTGGAAACCAGTGGATAGGACGGTTTTCTGAAAATCCGTGGCCTGCGAGATCACCAGATCTGACTCCGTTAGATTTCTTTATGTGGGGATACCTAAAGAACTCTGTGTACAAACATCGACCCTTTAGGAATATACAAAATTTAGAGAATGTCATTAGAAATTGTGTATTGCAAATAAATCGTAAAATGCTCCGAAATGTTAATCGAGAGTTGCGCTCGAGAACAATAGTATGTATGGAGAGAAATGGTGGTCATACTGAGTTTTAAATTTTGTGCACCCAAGGAAAAACAATGATTTTTTATGTTGTTAGTACAGAATTTGACTACTTTTAAGTTTTTCTTACATTGGTTTTCGTTTATGAAATTTCGATTAAATAAACAGGTAATTTTTTGTTTATTATCTATTTTACTCCCCTTAACTTTACAAAAAGTCGAACTTCAGATATATTTAAGACGATTAAGGTTTTCTCAATGTAATCTCATTGAAATGTCTCTAAAATTTTGACACTGCTGCTAGATACAAATCATTGCAACAGCTAGCGTCCGGCGAAACCCTGTTTTTTTTAATTTTGTCCTGTCAATTGTAGAAAAAACTACTACATTCGTTTATTTTCATCCAGATACATGGGCTTTACATTAGCCAAGCTATCTAAACGAAAAAAACTGGAAATTTGTAAATCGATAAAAAAATATTTAAAAAAAATTGAGTTTTCCAATTTTTTTAAATAAAATCTTAAAATTTTGCACAAGGACCTATAATTTAATTCTAAGCAATTTTTTCAAATAACTTTTTTTGATATCTCGTCAACTAACCTCACTTTTTGTAAATTAACAATTTTTTTTTTAATTTGACGCTATACCAGTGGTCACGTGACGTATGTCAAAATCGATTTTTAGGTTATCGGACATGCAGAACCGATCCCCCGGAAAAGTTTTTCCAATACTCACCTAATAAAAATTTTTCCCATATGTTGCGAACTTTTTGCCGGTCACTGTATATATATATATATATATATATATATATATATATATATATACATATATATATATATATATATATATATATATATATATATATATATATATATATATATATATATATAGAAAAATGGAAGATTTCTTGGCCTATAGGTAATATAATAAATGTAAATGCGAAGATTTACTTCTTCGCTAGTGCAGCGAAAAGGCCGTGAATGAAAAATAGAAATAATGAGGACTATCTTTGATTCTGGTCTGGGTGACCTCCTGCTATCGATTTCTGGGCCCTTACCCATCAGCGGGCAGGCTTACACCCAGGGTGGCTGAAAAACAGACCACGATTTGACCAGAATCAAAGAGAGTCCTTATATCCAAAATGTTCGGAAAGGATGGGTAAGATGTAGTGGCTCGCGCCAACTAGTTCACCCAGTGTTGCTCCAAAAATGTTTGGCTGCTAACACAATAATACTCGAAAGTATGTCGAATGTCGATTTTCTCGACGTCGACGGTACAAATGCACCATTGTACAACAATAGTAGAAAAATGGAAGATTTCTTGGCCTATAGGTAATATAATAAATGTAAATGCGAAGATTTACTTCTTCGCTAGTGCAGCGAAAAGGCCGTGAATGAAAAATAGAAATAATGAGGACTATCTTTGATTCTGGTCTGGGTGACCTCCTGCTATCGATTTCTGGGCCCTTACCCATCAGCGGGCAGGCTTACACCCAGGGTGGCTGAAAAACAGACCACGATTTGACCAGAATCAAAGAGAGTCCTTATATCCAAAATGTTCGGAAAGGATGGGTAAGATGTAGTGGCTCGCGCCAACTAGTTCACCCAGTGTTGCTCCAAAAATGTTTGGCTGCTAACACAATAATACTCGAAAGTATGTCGAATGTCGATTTTCTCGACGTCGACGGTACAAATGCACCATTGTACAACAATAGTAGAAAAATGGAAGATTTCTTGGCCTATAGGTAATATAATAAATGTAAATGCGAAGATTTACTTCTTCGCTAGTGCAGCGAAAAGGCCGTGAATGAAAAATAGAAATAATGAGGACTATCTTTGATTCTGGTCTGGGTGACCTCCTGCTATCGATTTCTGGGCCCTTACCCATCAGCGGGCAGGCTTACACCCAGGGTGGCTGAAAAACAGACCACGATTTGACCAGAATCAAAGAGAGTCCTTATATCCAAAATGTTCGGAAAGGATGGGTAAGATGTACAATGGTGCATTTGTACCGTCGACGTCGAGAAAATCGACATTCGACATACTTTCGAGTATTATTGTGTTAGCAGCCAAACATTTTTGGAGCAACACTGGGTGAACTAGTTGGCGCGAGCCACTACATCTTACCCATCCTTTCCGAACATTTTGGATATAAGGACTCTCTTTGATTCTGGTCAAATCGTGGTCTGTTTTTCAGCCACCCTGGGTGTAAGCCTGCCCGCTGATGGGTAAGGGCCCAGAAATCGATAGCAGGAGGTCACCCAGACCAGAATCAAAGATAGTCCTCATTATTTCTATTTTTCATTCACGGCCTTTTCGCTGCACTAGCGAAGAAGTAAATCTTCGCATTTACATTTATTATATATATATATATATATATATATATATATATATATATATATATATATATATATATATATACATATATATATATATATATATATATATATATATATATATATATATATCTACATATATTAGATTAAGATTATTATTTTAGATTAAGAGTGTATTTAAACTTTGTGAAGAATTCAATAAGCCAAACTCACTTGCAAAAGTTTAATAACTTTTATGAAATCTATCCAAAGTTATTTAACGAACATTATCTTTCATTTTCCTAAAATAAATAATACGGGTCTGAATTATTTTAATGAAGACACCAGCAAATATTTTGACTAATTCTGTCAGTGTCAACTTCAAACAAAGTTTGACCAATTTTTTAATTTTCAACACTATTTTGTTATGTACTATTCTACGTCTGAAAAGATTGCCATAGTTGGTATTATACAGAAAACAGCAGCCGAAACGCAGGCTCGTTCCTAGGGATTACGCGCCTGCCTGCAAGATATTTTTTCCGCCCCTTATATATAGTTTTAAAATATCCACTAACGAAATAAATAAAAAACCTAAATACATAATTAAATTTAAGTTTATGTTCTAAAAAAGCAGTATACAATACTATAATTTTGCCACTTTTTTATACTGAATATTTGACAGACTTCACGTATTACAAAATAAGGTAATGCGAATAATTTTAAATATGGATAAATATATCAAAATAAGTTACCTGTTATCATGTTAAATAAACTAAAATGGCTAAATGTTAAAAATTTAATATTTTTTCTTATATTCTTTACTCTACCACTTAAAATCTGTATTTTTTTCATTGGCCGGATTTATATTTTCTGTGCCAAAGGCCGCCAATAGATCCGCTCTCTATGATACCGCCGCTCCGATACCGCAAAGCTCGCCGACAGAGGACAACGGAAATAATAATTAATAATAAACCCGTTAAGTGTCGGAATTAGAAAAAGAAGCTTAATATTTGGAGTTTTTATATTTTCCACATTTTTATTTTTATTAATTCTGTCCATCGAAAATATAGCGACTTTTTTTGCCTATGCGTTTATTTTATTGTCAGTTAATTCTAGACTAAACAAATCACCACTGGGACTGGGTTATGAAATGATTTATTGATTTATAATAAACGCCTTTGTGTGTTGAAGGAATCCAGTGTCCCAGGTTTAGGCAATATGAAGAATATTGGCTTTTTGTGGCAACATGAAAGAAGATTTGCACAGGGAAAGTCGGAAAAGCGCTTGCTTTTTATTCAGGCAGCATAAAATAAAAGGTGTTGCGGTCTATTTCTGTTCTGACAAGCGGTTTTTATTATAAAGATAATGCAAGCGCCATGCGTTTGCTTGAATTAAAATAATAAAATATTTTTTGTTTGTTTTGTTTAGAAGTTGGTTCGTGGGTAATGTCACAAATGTCGTAATCTCTAATCTCTGTCGAATTAGCGCCCCTAACTTTTGTCGCCTGCGTGCGTGGCATTCACTGCGTACCCGCCAGGAACGGGCCTGCCGAAACGTATCAGATATGTTTGCAGTACATTATCCAGAGAGGCCAATTCCAGCAATATCGACCGTAACCAGAATCATTACAAAATTTGAAAGAAGTGGAACTCTTATTAACAAATTTAATGTCATTGCGAAAAAGAGGACGAACACAATAATCTTGCAAATGAAGATGGCGAAGATTTAAATATTTTTCTACATGTAGAAGAAAATAAGGGAATTGTAATTACTCGGCATATTGGAGACGAAGTGGGGAAACATCATACAACCGTTTTGCGAGTCTAACATAAACATAAATATTATCCTTATAAATACCACAGGCTTCAAGAACTAAGAGATGGGGACATGATTCGAAGGGCGGCTTTTTGTTTTAATATGATGGAGAGGGTAAATAATGACAGGGAGTTTTTACAAAATATTTGTTTTACCGACGAATGTACTTTTACCTTGAATAATGAACCTAATGTACAAAATTTTCGCTATTGGAGTCAAGAAAATGAATTTAGGTTTATTGAAACAAGGACGCAGTATCCCCAGAAAGTCAACGTTTGGGCTGGCATTTTATGGCATATTATTGGACCACTCTTTTTAAATCACAATTTGACCGCGCAATATTTTCTTGAACTACTTCAACATGAAATTACGCCTGCGTTGCAAGAAGTTGTTCGGGAAAATCAGGAAATTTGGCTTCAGATGGACGGCTGCCCAGCTCATAACTCCGCAGCAGTTAGGGAGTATTTACAAAATGTTTTTAGGGGTAACGTTATTGGATTAAACCACACAATTAATTGGCCAGCTAGGTCTCCCGATCTTTCGCCGAATGACTTCTTCTTGTGGGGACACCTAAAAACGACGCTCTACAAAAATATTAGATACGATACGTTGGAAGATTTACAAAATGCCATTACTGCAGAATGTGAAAGGCTTTCCGTATATCAGTTAAGAAATGTTCGAAACGAATTTTATGATCGTCTGGGGTATTGCCTAACAGCAAATGGGGGGTTGTTTGAACATTTAATTAAAAATAATTAGTTATGCTTAATTTAATTCTTTTATTATGCATTACAAAGTACAATTTTCGAAAAATAAAGTATTTGTTGTTCACCAAAAATATTTTATTGATTTATCCTACCCTCTATTTTCCTTTGGTTGTATCACAGACAGACAAACCTAGTTGCATTAAATAACTTAAATCCTTTAAGCAGCATTTAACTATTTTACCTGAAAAATAATTCTAATGTCATGTCATAAACATCTCCCGTGTCAGTTATTGACATTAACTGGTGCTTTTATTATATAGCTGCAGAATCTATCTATCTATATTCTAAAAAATAACAAAAGTCACTGCGTTTAAACAAAAAACAAATCCTGAAAAAAGAAATGTTCTGTACACTGTCAGTGACTTGTAATAACACTGTTCTGCACGAAAATCCTCTCCGCCAAACAAATACGTTATTTCGAGAAGCCCTACCTATTTAACTCTTACACTGACCTTTAAATTGTCGTATCACGTAACAGAGTCCAAAGAGTGCCAACAACATGCTACATTTTCTCTCGGTCTAGGGAAATTGTGCCTAATCGGGCAACACCGCATGGGGGGTGTCTGGGGATGTTCCCCATCTACGAAGTCTCAACCCTCTAGGGCTTCAAATAAAGGAGATACCCATTAAACCCCACGCAATTCCAGAGTTCATCGTACCCCATAGTCGTCGGAGGGACAGCTACTTATTGAAGGGCCCCTGTATACAAAAATCGTTTTCGGATCTCTTGATTCCCGCTGTTTCTAGAAAATACCAGATGTTCGAAACAGGTATATAAGCAGCCAACCGCTTGTCGGAGGATCAATATTACAGTATTCAGCAGTGGATATACAAGCGAAGCGATGCCGTTGCGATCCTGTGTGAATCATTTGTTATATATGTGGTGAGGTGACACTGAAAGCTCAACGAAAGACATTGAGCCCACTTGTAAGAAAAGCCTACGAGTTATATTTCGGGTTCAAAGTTGGCGATCAAGAAAAAACTTGGACTCCCAAAAAATGCTGTCGCACTTGCTCAAGAACCTTAGCAGGATGGCTACGGGGTACTCACACATCTATGAAGTTTGGCGTGCTAATGCTTTGGAGGGGGCCTGAGAATCATGTTGATGATTGTCAGGCGCGGCCCGTCCATAAGGTCATTTGGTCAATGACCCACCTAAAATTTTCAGTGATCTACCCAATAATTTATTTTTTTAAAACCAAAAAAGAATCTTTTGTTCAAAGTTCCATGCGAAAACTCCCCAAGAAAGAATCAAGCTAAGCCATCGTCAAAGAATATCCAAGCTTTCTACGGGCTGGGTCATATTTTAAATTGATCTTATAGGTTTATATGGACGATATAAATTCATTAAAACTAAGAGAAACAGACATACGCGCTTGAGGAAGTTAAAAAGAGACACAATTGGTCGACGACCCACGCCCACCAATAATATCGCTTTCGAGGCGCGCGTGGTTGTCAACGCCACCGCGCTGGGTGTCGGGTTGTCGCAAATTCTGACTCACTAATTTAAGTCTGACCAGTTTATTATTAGAACAATATTCGCAATTCGCGATACATTTATACATTTTATATAAGCTTACCTAATTTTATGTGAAGATATTTAGGTATTTACTACTAATAATAATAATATAATAATTGTATTGTATCTATAAGACATTAAAACCTACAGTAATAACAGCAACGTGGCAACACAGCATACGACGCTATATCAGAAATGACAAGTGAAGTGAGTGATGCAGCATACGTCAAGACTTTGTTTATTTATCGGTTTTATGTTCAAATATTTTGACACCTAATTTTACTGTTTTAGTTGGATATTATTGGTTATTTGCGATATTTTTGTGCAGTACTAGTACTTGGGTACTTATGTTAACAATGGCTTTAACAGGGCAAGAAATACTGCAGTGTAAAATAAGTAATTCATTAACATTTGAAAAAGTTGTGTGGCTTCACAAAATATTGTTCATTTTATGCGAATGGGACAGCAGAGCCAGAAACCAACATTATTTAGTTAAAGATTGGCCGTTACGTGAAAACATTGTGCCCGGCCAGAAAAACGTCCTTAATGAACCTTTAGTAGATCAGCAAAAAGTTAATTTACCTCCTCCGCACATAAAACGAGGGCTTATAAAAATGTTTGTTAAAGCCTTAAATAGAGAAGGAAATGCGTTCCTTTATTTAAGACGGAAATTTCCGCGTATAAGTGAAGCACATAAGCTTAAAGAAGGAATCTTCGTTGGACCTCAAATACGGGAACTTTTTAAGGATCAAAATTTTACAACTACACTTTTGAGAAGGGAAAAAAGGGCATGGAATGCCTTCAAAAATGTATGTAGCAACTTCCTAGGTAACACAAAGTCGGGCAACTACAAAGATCTAGTTGAAAAACTTATCCAATCTTATAAAGCCTTATGTCCCTTAAGCTGCATTTTCTTCACTCCCATTTAGACTCCTCCCCTGCCAATTTGGGTGCAGTTTCAGATGAGCACGGCGAGAGATTTCATCAGCAAATTGGTCAGATGGAGAAGCGCTACAGTGGAAAATGAACCCCAAATATGCTAGCGTACTGTTGAATCCTTAAACATGAAACCGCTTCTGCGCCAGAAGCGAAAAAAGACAGCCAAATACATTTTTTGATTGGATGTATCTCTTTTTTTTTGATACAATACAGAGTATATTTTGTAAAAAAAAGTGTTTTTTTTTACTTTTTCAAACTTCACCACTAGATTGCTTATAAATTGGGAGTTTCATATTTTATATTATTCCTTCTCTAAAAACTTGTGGGTGATAGGGAGAAACCGAGTACATATTAGAATTCAGTACAACACAGTACACGCAAGAAAACCAAAAAAAAAAAAATCGGAGAGCGACAAAAAGTTTCAAAATGCAGAACAGTGTAATAAAATTATATAAAGTATGCCTGAGCATAATCTATCTCTAGTGTAGTACATATTCGGTCTAAAAACTAATCTGAATAAAATAATTTTTTCTGACGTTTCGAGACCTAATATCTAGTCTCGTTATCAAAGAATCTAATAAATTCGAACTAACTAAATTAAAAATGAACTAAGTAATTATAAAAAATAATTAAAAAGGATACAAGAGTTTTCTGATAGAATTCTTCGGATTTTTTGAAAATATTTCTGTGATAATCGTTTCGTGCTTTTCTGTCAGCATGAGGTTTGTAGTCAAAATGACAAGTCTTCAGGTAATGCAATACTTAGACAGGAAGTTAGTACAAATAATTTTATCATTTAATAAATAGGTAGTTATATATATATATATATAACTATATATATATATATATATATATATATATATATATATATATATATATATATATATATATATATATATATATATATGTATATATATATATATATATATATATATATATATATATATATATATATATATATATATATATATATATATATATATATATATATATATATTATATATATATATATATATATATATATATATATATATATATATATATATATATATATATATATATACAGGGTGTCCCACTTAAGATGGATACAAGCCAATATCTTGGTTGTTTGTTCAGCGATGTTTTTCATTTTTGGTAGGAGGCTCTATGGTCATAAGGCGCACATTTTACCCAGGGCTAGAAATGCGATACCTCATAGACGTACGTTTTAATGGGGTTTGATTTTTTTTTTATTCAAGAGTAAACTACCTTTAGGAGAGTATTTATTTCAAATCTGATAAATTATATTAAATCCTCCTTAACCAAGACACTTAAGTTCTAATTTTGATAAAGATTGATACAGGGTGTGTCATAAGAAATTGACATTTTTTATTTTTTTTTAAGTAAATACCTACGACGCCACTGGATAAACAACTGGTCTATATCAACATTATAATAATCAATTTAAGTTTTCAGATAGCTTCCATAATAATTAAGATGTTTAATTTTGTTTCATTTAAAAACCGTTATTTTTCAGTTTGTTAATACACAGGAATAAAATCCGTTACAAAAGAATTAAAAAACCCTGCTTTCAATGAAAAGTGAAGTATGATTTTTTTTCATTTTATTGAGGAATAATGAAAAAAATCCAAACAATTATTTAAAATAATCACTATTAACTTCAGTGGCGTCGTAAGTATTTACTTAAAAAAAATAAAAAATGTCATATTTTTTATGACACACCCTGTATCAATCTTTATCAAAATTAGAACTTAAGTGTCTTGGTTAAGGAGGATTTAATATAATTTATCAGATTTGAAATAAATACTCTCCTAAAGGTAGTTTACTCTTGAATAAAAAAAAATCAAACCCCATTAAAACGTACGTCTATGAGGTATCGCATTTATAACCCTGGGTAAAATGTGCGCCTTATGACCATACAGCCTCCTACCAAAAATGAAAAACATCGCTGAACAAACAACCAAGATATTGGTTTGTATCCATCTTAAGTGGGACACCCTGTATATATACATATATATATATATATATATATATATATATATATATATATATATATATATATATATATATATATATATATATATATATACAGGGTGGTGCAACCAAGATGGGGTGGACGATTGTGAGTAAACGGTGAGAAAATTTGTTTTGGATATTATCGATAGTCAGACACGCTATGTTTTAAAATTATAGCCATAATACAGGGTGGTCCGAAAAACTCGTGGCGAACCAAACTTGTATTTTTTTAAATGGGACACCCGGTATATTATTGTTCCAATTGATTCTCCTGTTCGTTACGATCATTTTGATATAGGGTTTATTGGGTCTAAAACTTACAGTAAGGGAATGAGAGGCGGTTAAAGTTGAAAAAATGCTCACAGTTCGGCCATTTTTTAAAGAAATTTGAAACAGGTATGGAAAAACCAAATATTCCATAAAACGTTACATATCCTTGGATACATTAATCACTTGCAATTTGTTTAAAATTATTCACTGTTATACAGGGTGGTCAAGTTTTGCAAATACGTCCTGGACTCATTTTTTTTAAATGGAACACCCTGTATATTTTATTTTCATGTTAAAGATAACATTACTAGCTTTCAAAAAATACCATACATGATGCCTTTCTGACCAACAGTTTTTTAGTAATCTAGCCGTGAAAGCAAAGTTTCTTCATTCTAATACGATTATACTGAATTTACGTTGTTTATTATTGAAATGAAACAAAAGACTGACGAACTTGTCAAAGCTACTGCCGCATAATCCATTATTTACAAGTTAAGTGTACGTGGCCCAATAATTATGAGGTAAGAAAACTGAGACCCGAAACTTTTACATGTTTATTAGAGATATTTCAAAAAACAGAAAATATTGTTTTTAGGAAATGTAAAGTAATTAATAAACAAAGATAATCAGTTATCAGTATTATTAATAGTGTAAGGAAATTAATTAAGCAAAAACAGAACATCTTTTAAAATTATTTAGGTATGTACTTACTCGTAAACCTAATTTAATATAAACAAGTAAGTACATTCCTAAATAATTTTAAAAGATGTTCTGTTTTTGCTTAATTAATTTCCTTACACTATTAATAATACTGATAACTGATTATCTTTGTTTATTAATTACTTTGCATTTCCTAAAAACAATATTTTCTGTTTTTTGAAATATCTCTAATAAACATGTAAAAGTTTCGGGTCTCAGTTTTCTTACCTCATAATTATTGGGCCACGTACACTTAACTTGTAAATAATGGATTATGCGGCAGTAGCTTTGACAAGTTCGTCAGTCTTTTGTTTCATTTCAATAATAAACAACGTAAATTCAGTATAATCGTATTAGAATGAAGAAACTTTGCTTTCACGGCTAGATTACTAAAAAACTGTTGGTCAGAAAGGCATCATGTATGGTATTTTTTGAAAGCTAATAATGTTATCTTTAACATGAAAATAAAATATACAGGGTGTTCCATTTAAAAAAAATGAGTCCAGGACGTATTTGCAAAACTTGACCACCCTGTATAACAGTGAATAATTTTAAACAAATTGCAAGTGATTAATGTATTCAAGGATATGTAACGTTTTATGGAATATTTGGTTTTTCCATACCTGTTTCAAATTTCTTTAAAAAATGGCCGAACTGTGAGCATTTTTTCAACTTTAACCGCCTCTCATTCCCTTACTGTAAGTTTTAGACCCAATAAACCCTATATCAAAATGATCGTAACGAACAGGAGAATCAATTGGAACAATAATATACCGGGTGTCCCATTTAAAAAAATACAAGTTTGGTTCGCCACGAGTTTTTCGGACCACCCTGTATTATGGCTATAATTTTAAAACATAGCGTGTCTGACTATCGATAATATCCAAAACAAATTTTTTCGAAATTCCTCACCGTTTACTCACAATCGTCCACCCCATCTTGGTTGCACCACCCTGTATATATATATATATATATATATATATATATATATATATATATATATATATATATATATATATATATATATATATATATATATATACAGGGTGGTGCAACCAAGATGGGGTGGACGATTGTGAGTAAACGGTGAGGAATTTCGAAAAAATTTGTTTTGGATATTATCGATAGTCAAACCCGCTATGTTTTAAAATTATAGCCATAATACAGGGTGGTCCGAAAAACTCGTGGCGAACCAAACTTGTGTTTTTTTAAATGGGACACCCTGTATATAGTTGTTCCAATTGATTCTCCTGTTCGTTACGATCATTTTGATATAGGGTTTATTGGGTCTAAAACTTATAGAAAGGGAATGGGACGCGGTTAAAGTTGAAAAAATGCTCACAGTTCGGCCATTTTTAAAAAAAAATTTGAAACAGGTATGGAAAATCCAAATATTCCATAAAACGTTACATATCCTTGAATACATTAATCGCTTGCAATTTGTTTAAAATTATTCACTGTTATACAGGGTGGTCACGTTTTGCAAATACGCCCTGGGCTCATTTTTTTTAAATGGAACACCCTGTATATTTTATTTTCATCTTAAAGATAACATTGCTAGCGTTCAAAAAATACCATACATGATGCCTTTCTGACCAACAGTTTTTTAGTAAACTAGCCGTGAAACCAAGGTTTCTTCATTCTAATACGATTATACTGAATTTACGTTGTTTATTATTAAATATCTAATATTAGGAGGCCATGACACTATCATAAATGAAACAAGATTGACGAACTTGCCAAAGCTACTGCCGCACAATCCATTATTTACAAGTTAAGTGTAGGTGGCCCAATAATTATGAGGTAAGAAGAAGAAGACCCGAAACGTTTACATCTTTATTAAAGATATTTCAAAAAACAGAAAATATTGTTTTTAGGAAATGTAAAGTAATTAATAAACCAGTGATAAACAAATTTTTTGAGAAACGAATTGCCAGTATTGCTTGAAGATTTACGTTTAATGGTAAGGGGATTCTTATGGTTTCAACATGATGGAGCGCCCCCGCATTGCCATAGGAATGTAAGATATTTTGTCGATAATTGGAAGACAGATCGTTGGATTGGGCGAGGTGGACCAGTTAAGTGGTCAGCCAGACCACCCGACTTAACACCACTAGATTTTTTCTATGGGGGCATGTTAAAGAAGAAGTCTATAAAGAGGTTCCAACCAAAGTGAAAGATATGAAGACGAGAATAAGAAACAGTTTTCGCAACGTTTCACAACGGACTTTGAGAAAAGTGAAACTTTCATTTATGGATAGACTCGAAATGTGCCTTCAGCAAAATAGTGGTTGAGTTGAACACCTTATATGAGCTTTGTTAATTGTTTATATTAAATTAGGTTTACAAGTAAGTACATACCTCAGTAATTTTAAAAGATGTTCTGTTTTTGCTTAATTAATTTTTTTAAACTATTAATAATACTGATAACTGATTATCTTTGTTTATAACTAGTTTATTAATTACTTTACATTTCCTAAAAACAATATTTTCTGTTTTTTGAAATATCTCTAATAACCATGTAAAAGTTTCGGGTCTCAGTCTTCTTACCTCATAATTATTGGGCCACCTACACTTAACTTGTAAATAATGGATTGTGCGGCAGTACCTTTGACAAGTTCGTCAATCTTGTTTTATTTATTATAGTGTCATGGCCTCCTAATATTAGATATTTAATAATAAACAACGTAAATTCAGTATAATCGTAGTAGAATGAAGAAACCTTGGTTTCACGGCTAGTTTACTAAAAAACTGTTGGTCAGAAAGGCATCATGTATGGTATTTTTTGAATGCTAGCAATGTTATCTTTAAGATGAAAATAAGATATACAGGGTGTTCCATTTAAAAAAAATGAGTCCAGGGCGTATTTGCAAAACGTGACCACCCTGTATGACAGTGAATAATTTTAAACAAATTGCAAGCGATTAATGTATTCAAGGATATGTAACGTTTTATGGAATATTTGGTTTTTCCATACCTGTTTCAAATTTTTTTTTAAAATGGCCGAACTGTGAGCATTTATTCAACTTTAATCGCGTCCCATTCCCTTACTATAAGTTTTAGACCCAATAAACCCTATATCAAAATGATCGTAACGAACAGGACAATCAATTGGAACAATTATATACAGGGTGTCCCATTTAAAAAAACACAAGTTTGGTTCGCCACGAGTTTTTAGGACCACCCTGTATTAT
The DNA here is from genome assembly GCA_963971165.1 of Philopedon plagiatum. NCBI lineage: Eukaryota > Metazoa > Arthropoda > Insecta > Coleoptera > Curculionidae > Philopedon > Philopedon plagiatum. The sequence goes on from OZ020189.1 coordinate 93,673,131, forward strand.
GGCTATAATTTTAAAACCTAGCGGGTTTGACTATCGATAATATCCAAAAAAATTTTTTTCGAAATTCCTCACCGTTTGCTCACAATCGTCCACCCCATGTTGGTTGCACCACCCTGTATATACAGTGACCGGCAAAAAGTTCGCAACATATGGGAAAAATTTTTATTAGGAGAGTATCGGAAAAACTTTCCCAGGGGATCGGTTCTGCATGTCCGATAACCTAAAAATCGATTTTGACATACGTCACGTGACCACTGGTATAGCGTCAAATTAAAAAAAAAATTGTTAATTTACAAAAAGTGAGGTTAGTTGACGAGATATCAAAAAAAGTTATTTGAAAAAATTGCTTAGAATTAAATTCTAGGTCCTTGTGCAAAATTTTAAGATTTTATTTAAAAAAATTGGAAAACTCAATTTTTTTTAAATATTTTTTTATCGATTTACAAATTTCCAGTTTTTTTCGTTTAGATAGCTTGGCTAATGTAAAGCCCATGTATCTGGATGAAAATAAACGAATGTAGTAGTTTTTTCTACAATTGACAGGACAAAATTAAAAAAAACAGGGTTTCGCCGGACGCTAGCTGTTGCAATGATTTGTATCTAGCAGCAGTGTCAAAATTTTAGAGACATTTCAATGAGATTACATTGAGAAAACCTTAATCGTCTTAAATATATCTGAAGTTCGACTTTTTGTAAAGTTAAGGGGATTAAAATAGATAATAAACAAAAAATTACCTGTTTATTTAATCGAAATTTTATAAACGAAAACCAATGTAAGAAAAACTTAAAAGTAGTCAAATTCTGTACTAACAACACAAAAAATCATTGTTTTTCCTTGGGTGCACAAAATTTAAAACTCAGTATGACCACCATTTCTCTCCATACATACTGTTGTTCTCGAGCGCAACTCTCGATTAACATTTCGGAGCATTTTACGATTTATTTGCAATACACGAATTTATAATGACATTCTCTAAATTTTGTATATTCCTAAAGGGTCGATGTTTGTACACAGGGTTCTTTAGGTATCCCCACATAAAAAAATCTAACGGAGTCAGATCTACAATTCTACAATTGACAGGACAAAATCGAAAGAATAGGTGTTCGCCGGACGCTCGCTGTTGCAATGGTTTGAATCTAATGAAATGACTGTATCAAGATTTTATTAAGATTTTTCGCACATAAATTTAACAACCAGGTCTATTTAGTTGTACTTAAAACTACCAAAGCAGGCTCTGAAATTAAAACAACCAAATAATCTAGTAGGTTAAAAACAACAGAAAAATGTCAAACAAATTATAATTTGTTTGATTTCAACCTATGTCATTGGTTTATGTCTCGCATCTTACTAAGTTTGATATTTTACATAAGTTTAATAATATTTTATTCCTTAAAATGGCACCCACACTACTTCTTCAGGAAAAGATAGAAATTATTTTAATTTCTGGAGATAATTACAAAAGCCATAGAGAAACAGCAGCAATTTTTAATGAGAGGCACCCCGATAAATCCCTCCATTATTCCACAGTATCTCGTCTAGTCAATAAATTTAAAGAAACGGGATCGGTAGAAAATCAGTATAAAGTTTCCCATGAAAAACCGGTAACAGGTGACGAAGGTTCTCTGGATGTGTGTTTGTCGATCACAGAAACACCCCAATTAGCAGTTAGTCAAATATCGGAGATCACTAACATTCACGAAAGATCTGTGCGGAGGATATTAAAAAGAAACAAATTTCAAAAGATAGGGATTATGACGCCCGCTTCGATTTTTGTGCCTGGTTCCAGGGTATGATTGAGGAATATTTTAATTTCCCAAAGAACGTTCTTTTCTCGGATGAAGCTACATTTACCTCTAACGGAACCGTCAGTTCACAAAACTGTAGATGGTGGGCCACCGAAAACCCAGACTTTGTAATTCAGAGTAAAGACCAATATAGTTTTAAGGTTAATGTGTGGTGCGGAATTTTCAACCTCAGAATAGTGGGACCTTTTTTCTTTAGAGACAATTTAAATTCAGAACGATATTTAGAATTTCTACAAACTGAGATATCTGACTTTTTAGACAATTTGTCATTAGCCGAAAGAAGAAATTTATACTTTCAACAAGACGGAGCTAGCATTCATTCCACAAATGAGGTGAAGAGATGGCTGGATCAAGAATTTGGAAACCAGTGGATAGGACGGTTTTCTGAAAATCCGTGGCCTGCGAGATCACCAGATCTGACTCCGTTAGATTTCTTTATGTGGGGATACCTAAAGAACTCTGTGTACAAACATCGACCCTTTAGGAATATACAAAATTTAGAGAATGTCATTAGAAATTGTGTATTGCAAATAAATCGTAAAATGCTCCGAAATGTTAATCGAGAGTTGCGCTCGAGAACAATAGTATGTATGGAGAGAAATGGTGGTCATACTGAGTTTTAAATTTTGTGCACCCAAGGAAAAACAATGATTTTTTATGTTGTTAGTACAGAATTTGACTACTTTTAAGTTTTTCTTACATTGGTTTTCGTTTATGAAATTTCGATTAAATAAACAGGTAATTTTTTGTTTATTATCTATTTTACTCCCCTTAACTTTACAAAAAGTCGAACTTCAGATATATTTAAGACGATTAAGGTTTTCTCAATGTAATCTCATTGAAATGTCTCTAAAATTTTGACACTGCTGCTAGATACAAATCATTGCAACAGCTAGCGTCCGGCGAAACCCTGTTTTTTTTAATTTTGTCCTGTCAATTGTAGAAAAAACTACTACATTCGTTTATTTTCATCCAGATACATGGGCTTTACATTAGCTAAGCTATCTAAACGAAAAAAACTGGAAATTTGTAAATCGATAAAAAAATATTTAAAAAAAATTGAGTTTTCCAATTTTTTTAAATAAAATCTTAAAATTTTGCACAAGGACATAGAATTTAATTCTAAGCAATTTTTTCAAATAACTTTTTTTGATATCTCGTCAACTAACCTCACTTTTTGTAAATTAACAATTTTTTTTTTTAATTTGACGCTATACCAGTGGTCACGTAACGTATGTTAAAATCGATTTTTAGGTTATCGGACATGCAGAACCGATCCCCCGGAAAAGTTTTTCCAATACTTACCTAATAAAAATTTTTCCCATATGTTGCGAACTTTTTGCCGGTCACTGTATATATATATATATATATATATATATATATATATATATATATATATATATATATATATATATATATATATATATATATATATATATATATATACATATATATATATATATATATATATATATATATATATATATATATATATATATATATATATATATATACAGGGACCGGCAAAAAGTTCGCAACATATGGGAAAAATTTTTATTAGGTGAGTATTGGAAAAACTTTTCCGGGGGATCGGTTCTGCATGTCCGATAACCTAAAAATCGATTTTGACATACGTCACGTGACCACTGGTATAGCGTCAAATTAAAAAAAAAATTGTTAATTTACAAAAAGTGAGGTTAGTTGACGAGATATCAAAAAAAGTTATTTGAAAAAATTGCTTAGAATTAAATTCTAGGTCCTTGTGCAAAATTTTAAGATTTTATTTAAAAAAATTGGAAAACTCAATTTTTTTTAAATATTTTTTTATCGATTTACAAATTTCCAGTTTTTTTCGTTTAGATAGCTTGGCTAATGTAAAGCCCATGTATCTGGATGAAAATAAACGAATGTAGTAGTTTTTTCTACAATTGACAGGACAAAATTAAAAAAAACAGGGTTTCGCCGGACGCTAGCTGTTGCAATGATTTGTATCTAGCAGCAGTGTCAAAATTTTAGAGACATTTCAATGAGATTACATTGAGAAAACCTTAATCGTCTTAAATATATCTGAAGTTCGACTTTTTGTAAAGTTAAGGGGAGTAAAATAGATAATAAACAAAAAATTACCTGTTTATTTAATCGAAATTTCATAAACGAAAACCAATGTAAGAAAAACTTAAAAGTAGTCAAATTCTGTACTAACAACATAAAAAGTCATTGTTTTTCCTTGGGTGCACAAAATTTAAAACTCAGTATGACCACCATTTCTCTCCATACATACTATTGTTCTCGAGCGCAACTCTCGATTAACATTTCGGAGCATGTTACGATTTATTTGCAATACACAATTTCTAATGACATTCTCTAAATTTTGTATATTCCTAAAGGGTCGATGTTTGTACACAGAGTTCTTTAGGTATCCCCACATAAAGAAATCTAACGGAGTCAGATCTGGTGATCTCGCAGGCCACGGATTTTCAGAAAACCGTCCTATCCACTGGTTTCCAAATTCTTGATCCAGCCATCTCTTCACCTCATTTGTGGAATGAATGCTAGCTCCGTCTTGTTGAAAGTATAAATTTCTTCTTTCGGCTAATGACAAATTGTCTAAAAAGTCAGATATCTCAGTTTGTAGAAATTCTAAATATCGTTCTGAATTTAAATTGTCTCTAAAGAAAAAAGGTCCCACTATTCTGAGGTTGAAAATTCCGCACCACACATTAACCTTAAAACTATATTGGTCTTTACTCTGAATTACAAAGTCTGGGTTTTCGGTGGCCCACCATCTACAGTTTTGTGAACTGACGGTTCCGTTAGAGGTAAATGTAGCTTCATCCGAGAAAAGAACGTTCTTTGGGAAATTAAAATCAATCTTCCTCAATCATACCCTGGAACCAGGCACAAAAATCGAAGCGGGCGTCATAATCCCTATCTTTTAATACTTGTACAAATTTAGGTTTGTACGGATGAAATTTGTTTCTTTTTAATATCCTCCGCACAGATCTTTCGTGAATGTTAGTGATCTCCGATATTTGACTAACTGCTAATTGGGGTGTTTCTGTGATCGACAAACACACATCCAGAGAACCTTCGTCACCTGTTACCGGTTTTTCATGGGAAACTTTATACTGATTTTCTACCGATCCCGTTTCTTTAAATTTATTGACTAGACGAGATACTGTGGAATAATGGAGGGATTTATCGGGGTGCCTCTCATTAAAAATTGCTGCTGTTTCTTTATGGCTTTTGTAATTATCTCCAGAAATTAAAATAATTTCTATCTTTTCCTGAAGAAGTAGTATGGGTGCCATTTTAAGGAATAAAATATTAATAAACTTATGTAAAATATCAAACTTAGTAAGATGCGAGACATAAACCAATGACATAGGTTGAAATCAAACAAATTATAATTTGTTTGACATTTTTCTGTTGTTTTTAACCTACTAGATTATTTGGTTGTTTTAATTTCAGAGCCTGCTTTGGTAGTTTTAAGTACAACTAAATAGACCTGGTTGTTAAATTTATGTGCGAAAAATCTTAATAAAATCTTGATACAGTCATTTCATTAGATTCAAACCATTGCAACAGCGAGCGTCCGGCGAACACCTATTTTTTCGATTTTGTCCTGTCAATTGTAGAATTGTAGATCTGACTCCGTTAGATTTTTTTATGTGGGGATACCTAAAGAACCCTGTGTACAAACATCGACCCTTTAGGAATATACAAAATTTAGAGAATGTCATTATAAATTGTGTATTGCAAATAAATCGTAAAATGCTCCGAAATGTTAATCGAGAGTTGCGCTCGAGAACAACAGTATGTATGGAGAGAAATGGTGGTCATACTGAGTTTTAAATTTTGTGCACCCAAGGAAAAACAATGATTTTTTGTGTTGTTAGTACAGAATTTGACTACTTTTAAGTTTTTCTTACATTGGTTTTCGTTTATAAAATTTCGATTAAATAAACAGGTAATTTTTTGTTTATTATCTATTTTAATCCCCTTAACTTTACAAAAAGTCGAACTTCAGATATATTTAAGACGATTAAGGTTTTCTCAATGTAATCTCATTGAAATGTCTCTAAAATTTTGACACTGCTGCTAGATACAAATCATTGCAACAGCTAGCGTCCGGCGAAACCCTGTTTTTTTTAATTTTGTCCTGTCAATTGTAGAAAAAACTACTACATTCGTTCATTTTCATCCAGATACATGGGCTTTACATTAGCCAAGCTATCTAAACGAAAAAAACCGGAAATTTGTAAATCGATAAAAAAATATTTAAAAAAAATTGAGTTTTCCAATTTTTTTAAATAAAATCTTAAAATTTTGCACAAGGACCTAGAATTTAATTCCAAGCAATTTTTTCAAATAACTTTTTTTGATATCTCGTCAACTAACCTCACTTTTTGTAAATTAACAATTTTTTTTTAATTTGACGCTATACCAGTGGTCACGTGACGTATGTCAAAATCGATTTTTAGGTTATCGGACATGCAGAACCGATCCCCTGGGAAAGTTTTTCCGATACTCTCCTAATAAAAATTTTTCCCATATGTTGCGAACTTTTTGCCGGTCACTGTATATATATATATATATATATATATATATATATATATATATATATATATATATATATATATATATATATATATATATATATATATATATATATATATACAGGGTGTCCCACTTAAGATGGATACAAACCAATATCTTGGTTGTTTGTTCAGCGATGTTTTTCATTTTTGGTAGGAGGCTGTATGGTCATAAGGCGCACATTTTACCCAGGGTAGTAGAGTGTTTGTGTGCGCATCAGACCAATCCAATCCATGGATATATATCCATTTTACATGGTTATATATAGATATACTGCATTCAATTCCAGGAAATGCCATCAAATCCATACACCAATTCCCCCCACTCTTCACCCCACCAAATCCCCCCACTCTTCACCCAACCAAATCCCCCCACTCTTCACACTACCAAAATCCCCCCACTCTTCACCCTACCAAATCCCCCCTCTCCGCTCTCCTCTCCCCTCTCCTCTCCCCTCTCCTCTCCCCGCTCCAAAAACAAAAAAACAAAAACAAAAAACAAAACCATTCCACAACACGCACTCTTCACACTACCAAATCCTACCACTCTTATATCAAATCCATTCCTCCTACCCGCCACACCACTTTTATTGCTATAAATTCTCAATATTTGCAGTATTTAACACAATTCACAACGATGTCTGTAGCAGTCCCTATTGATTACACCGTTCAACAAAAAATAATTTTTTTTCTGAGTCTGGGTTAAGACCTTTGTTTTCTTGTTCTACAGCACCAAAAACAAAGGAAATAGCTGGTTTTACGATCTAAAGTTTGATTGTATTATTACAATCACGATATTTCGAAAGAAAAAATGATGCTAAAACCGGAATAGAGGGAACCGTATACCCCCACTACGTTCCGTATATGCGGTTGGTCTGTTGGTCAATCGGTAGCATGAGCTTGATTGTCTGTGACTGCACGACTTGTTTATTTTGTCTGATTATTTAGTAGCATCTATGGCGCCTAAAGGTTGTAAACATCCTCCAGACTCATTTTGTTATGTCTGTGGTGAATTTATTAAAACAAGAGAGAAAAGGTTTTCTCTCATTACTAATTTAAAGTTGTGTGAGGCCTACGAAGCTTATTTTAATAAATAGAAATACAGAGAAAAATTTAAAAAATTTAAAGTTACTATTGTTTCTCAAATTTCATTGTAGCGATGTCCTGATCACAAAATCAAAATTTTCCGAAAAAAATAAGTATTTTCTTATTGAAAAATGAAAAAACAATTAGAATAAAACATGGGCTATCCAGACTCAAAAATCGTGTTGACATGGGACACAGAACATTGCGAAAGCTATAATCCACAAGACTACATACAAAATAATTTAATTTTACGAAAACCTCCACCTAATCTATCTAAGAGTGCTAAAAAAAGTTTCGAACTGAACAGAGAAAGAAAGTTCAAGAATTGGAAGCAGAAAACTATGTCTTGTCCAACAGCAAATGTAATGTTTAGTCATGTAAGCGGAAAGAAAACCTTGATAGATTTTACTACAGAAGAACTAGAAATGTTACCTTTGGAATATCTAATTAATTATGCAGATCCTTTGGAGCTCTTGGATGTATGGGGAAAATTACCAATGTCTTATAAATCGAGTTTTGATCTTCAAATTAAATTACCATGTTTTTTTCATTATAATCGTCCTGACTGGAGCACACAATTCGATGGTCCTCCTGTATCCCAGAAATCATGTTTCGTGTGCTATAGAAACATAAAGTAGACTAATAGATAAACATTTACTTGCATTTTAATGTATTTTTTTATAAATGTCAAACAAATAATTAGAAGTATTATTCATTAATCCATGGATTTACAGCATCCCACCACCACCAAATCCCCCCACTCTAAATCGTTAAACATCATTACACAAAGCTTCACTCATTTCATCGTATTACAGCGCGTTACTTAAAAGGGTAAGTGCGGTTAGAACGCAAGTGTTGTACTAATTCGAACAATACACAGGTCAATACAGACCCCATATGTAGAGCGGTAGAAAGGACAACAAATTTTTTATTTGTGGCTTCACTATTGGAGTTATATTCTTAAAAGTGGGTGGGTTGGAATGTACACACCAAAGTACATCTCCTAACACTCCGTGCGCATGTCTAGCAAGCTCGGTGTGCGCGTGGTACGCATTTTGGTCTACTGCGCATATAAAAAAAATGGCGGATCAGAAAAAAAAAAGCGGCTCAAAAAAAAAGAAAAAAAGAAAAAAATGGCGGCTCAAAAAAAAAATGCCGCTCAAAAAAAAAAACCGTTTTTTATATTTTTCGTTTTTTACAACTGCGCAATAGAGATGCGCATGGGCATGCCCCGCCCAGACGGATTCTCGTTATATTCTCTCTTCGCTTCTCGTTCTGCAGTCGCATCTTCAGCTCGACAGTTGTGTCTTCTCCTTGTTACCTATATATCCTCAGCGGTTAGTTAGCGTTGATATTATATTAATTGTTTAGTTTGCAAAAACAGTATTGTACAAAGTGTTGTGAGACCGGTGAAAATATCCCAAGAACTGTTGAATAAGTATCAGTCTTTTCTGCTTTTTTGTTCAGTTCTCAAGATGTATCAGTGCAGTGAATGCAACAAGAGTTTTATTCATCAATCGAACGTGTATAGACATAAAAAAGAATCGTGTGCCATGAGGCCATCTTGTTCTCGCAAAAAAAGAAAGGCTAATACCCAGGTATGTGATGTATCCATGAAAAAAGCTAAAATAGAAGACAGACCTCCAATACCTAAACTTACTTTATCACGATGTAAAGATTGTGATACTTGGTATGTGAAAAATAAACTTGCTGCGCATTTACGGTCAAACCTACATAAAAGTGCACTTAAAAGTGACGATAATGTAAAAATTTTAACTTCCGCGTTTAAAAACAGGATTGTGTCTTACATGCTGCTTCCATCGAAAAAGTACGTGGACATTGAAGAGTTTTTTGATGAAGTACAACAAAAGTTTGTAAGTTTACTTTCCGAACAGTTAGTTAAGCATAAAAGTGTTAAGATTAATGTAGAACTATTTGGACAATATCTCTTACAAACAAAAGAGGCAATCGAAACTAAATCGTTTAACACAAAAAATAAGGTCATAACTTCAACAACAACAGATTTATCTGATATTTACAAACAATTTTTGTCTGAAATTAAAGAAAAGGTGTCAATATTCACAGAAAATGGATCAGGTTGGGCATTGGAAAAAATATTACATTTGGAGCTTAATATAAATAAATTTAATCCAATTTAGAGCTTCATAGCTTGGGGGCACAAACATATAAGTATTTTGGAAGAGAAATCCAAGACTGATGATGATCAAGTTAATAATGTAATTGATATTCTAAAAGATTTAGTTCGTGACGAATATAAAACATAAGAACCCTGGAAAAATATTTTATTTTGAAAATGGCTCTGCTACCAGTAGGATTTCTATTTCTATCAGCATTCGTTAACAATACTTTGTTCATACAAGTTGATCATAATGTTCGAGAAGCATTTATTTGTCTATCTGTTAATAATGTAAATAATGATAGTTGGCCTTCAACATGGAAAAGAATGAATATAAATAATGGTTTATTTACCCACAAAATAGATGATAATATTATAAATGATTCTACCATTGTACAGTATAAGTTAAGATTATATTATTTCAATAAAACTTCAATAGTGACACAGGAATGGAATCAGTTGTATAGAAAATCTTGTATAGAAGAAGAATGTAATTCAAATGTGTGTCTAGTATTATTAAGTATATTGTTAGTAGTGTTTTTATGTTCAATAGGATATATATTATTCAAAGTATATTTGTATTATAAATAAAATTCAATAATAATAAAAACATATATATAATTATGGTTTTTATTCATAACAATACCTATAATTATATAACAATTTTACGTTTGCTAATGCACAATGCCATGGATTCACATTTTTGTGAAAATAACATTCTGGAATTTTCTTAAATTTACTTAATTTTGGTTCTTGGGCAATGGGAATAGCGTATATGAAATCTTCATCCAAAAACTTTTTTAAGAAGTTGATTTTTTCATTCCCTTTCACGTAAATTTTGGGCGATTGGTAAACTTCTAACACATGCTTTAAAATATTATCAATTTCATTAAGTTCTATATTTCCAAATTCCCATTTTAGTCCATGATACTCTTCGCCCCATTTAACCATTTTGAGATCGAGAGCAGATAACATATTTTTTTGAAATGGTGATTTAAACAGATAATTTGAGCAACGAATACCATCATAAATCGCTAATTCTTTTGGAATGTATCCAAAGGAACTGTTATATCCTTGAATGTCGATAAAAAGTTCTGTCTTACACTCATTCATGGTTAGTCGCTAAATGATGTTTAAATCTATAAGATTAGTGTTTAAATCCCCACACCACTCTTACTACTCCCCACTACCACGCTTATTATCCCCACTACCACGCTTGCTTATTTAAGCACTCACCCACAGTTCTACAACCATTATTTCAAGCAAGCATCTGAAAATGTATCAACCAACAAGCCAACAAGAGTTTAGTAAGAAGCGCAATGCAGCTCTCATCAATGAAACCATCTACTACATAAACAAATCCAAATCCAAATGGGTCAGCATTGGATTTTCCTTAGAGAGAAAATATATTCCTGTTGTTAAAATCTGTGGCTACAAATATAATCAAAATGTGATTTTTAATGAAGATCAATGGATTTCCTTCCTTAATAATCAAGGAATTATGTTAAGTTTCATTTATTCCAACAGCACCGGGTGGCAACCCATGAAGGGAAATGGTTATGAGATTCACTTTGTGTTTATTGGTGATGCAAGAATAATTAAGATTACACAAGATGGAGGTAATGAAGTATTCCTTGCTGGTGATACCATAAATGAATTAGTGAACTTGGCAAATTTAATCAAATATCGTGTTGATATCTTAAAAAACCAGGAATTTTCCAAATATTACAATATTTTAGTTAGTGGAATCTCTATGAAAAATGGCGATTTGTTAAAAAATGTATATGATGTTATTTCACCTATGGAAAATAGTTTAAATGTTTGCTGTGTTTTAGAATTATTAAACTTTTACTCAGATTGTGTTCTGGAGGATGTAGAAACATTCGTATGTAATAAATTTGTAAAAAGTTGTATTGAAAATAAAAATGTATAGGTATATTTTTCTTTTTATTCCGCCCACCTCCTAAATTAATTTTTAAAGCTCTGAACTTACTTTAAGTGTCACATACTCATACAAGATGTGGTTAGCATACATCTCAACGAGTAGCATATAACCTAACAAGCGCTATAGATAATCTATCACAACACTTTAGTAACTTAAAATTTGATGCTGTCCATGAAGCCGAGTATGGATTCGAAAGATTTTATACATATGATATGGAAAGAAAGTATGAAAAAGCTGCAGAAGCCTGTAACATATATTTTCATACTTCTGATCTCTCTCTTATGTTAACCGGGTGGCACATGAAGGGAAATGGTTATGAGAATCACTTTGTGTTTATTGGTGTTGCAAGAATAATTAAGATTACACAAGATGTTGGTAATGAAGTATTCCTAGCTGGTGATACTATAAATGAATTAGTGAACTTGTCAAATTTAATCAAATATCGTTTTGATATCTTAAAAACCAGGAATTTTCCAAATATTTCAATATTTTAGTTAGTGGAATCTCTATGAAAAAATGGTGATTTGTTAAAAAATGTATATGATATTATTTCACCTATGGAAAATAGTTTAAATGTTTGTAATGTTTTAGAATTATTAAACGTTTATTCTGATTGCGTTGTGGAGGATGTAGAAACGTTCGCATGTAGTGAATTTGTAAAGACTTGTATTGAAAAATAAAATTTTAAAATATATTTTTCCTTTTTATTCCTCCCACCTCCTATTCCTCCCACCTCCTATCCTAAATTATTATTTAAAGCTCTGAACTTATTTTAAGTCTCACATACTCATACAAGATGTGGTTAGCATATACATTTCAACGAGTAGCATATAACCTAACAAGCGCTATAGAGAATCTATCACATGACTTTAGTAACTTAAAATTTGATGCTGCCCATGAAGCCGAGTATGGATTCGAACGATTTTATACATATGATGAATGCATGGATATGGAAAGAAAGTATGAAAAAGCTGCAGAAGCCTGTAACATATATTTACATACTTTTGATATAAGAACTTTTCTGCAAACCATAAAGGAAATGGGATTTGAGGAGCATTTGGGTGAAGTAAAACAGTTTATTCCACAAGACATCATTGAAGAAATATTTGAAACCTAATTTATATCAAATAAAAAACTTTATTTCATTTATGTGTTTTATTCAATCATTAAATAATTATTATATAAATTGTATACATTAGTAAGTGCACATATACATGGTGATTTAGAATGATAAAAACAATGAGCTTCTCCTTCTTGTAACGATGGATTTTCATCAAGTTCCATGACTGGTTTTAATGAATATTTTCGAATGTATTCGGATTTCTCTCTCCTTTTTACTACCTCTCCTATGCCACCTCTCTCTTATGCTACCTCTCTCTTATGCTACCTCTCTCTTATGCCACCTCTCCCTACCACTCCTCTCTCTTATGCTACCTCTCTCTCGCTTTTACTAGCTCTCTCCTCTCTCTTATGATACATACCACCTCTCTCTCTTATGTTAATTTCTCGCTCTCTCCCTATGCTACTTCTTGCATACAAGCTGCCGTTTTACCATTTGTTTCAAACATTACATAGTTCTAACGTATAAAAAAGAATGTACAAGAAGGTATAAAATGTCTATTTTTTCTGAATTTGGTTTCAGATTTTTCCAATTTATCTTTATAATATTGTTTATTACCTATACCAAATTTAAATTAGATTTATCAGCCACATCGAAAGCTAAAAGCTTGGTTTTTCTCTTCCGAGCCAGAAAACGATTTCTTCCATGCCTAATTACACACTCTTTATGTTTCCCAACTAATACCTCCAAATGAGAGCCATTCGACTTATCATTAACTCAGTCCTCCCAAGAAAACTCTCTTATTTATTTTCTATCGATACTTGCACGGATTTTGCTTTGAAGACCTCACCGCTATAATTATCATCCTTAATTGTTTATAATAGAACAACAAAAGGCGTGTTACGTATGCAAGGAACTCCAGATTATGGATCAAAATTGTCTGCAGACGTTTTTCCCTGCCCCATCCCAATCTTCAATCCTTTAAATCCTGTGTCAATAGATCACATTTTCCTTCTCTCTTCAGACTCCCACGACACATTAGTACTTAGGCTTGAAGTTTTCGTGGACTGTCTCAGATAAAAAAGCCAAGTGTTTCACCTTTATTTGTGAAAAGACAATATTTTGATATGGAATAAATAATGCATTTTTGAGCTTTTTCTAAGACCGATATCTTTCAAAAATCTTGCTCTTGATGGTAGTTTTCGACTGAACAAACTCCTGGCAACGCATAACTGGTCAACTAGAGCACCTTACTTTAAACCAATACTAAATCTAAACTTTCCTAGTGAATCTGAACGTTTATGTCGACAACACCAAAAAAGTATTAATCCAGTACACTTTGACGCTAAGAAATGAAACATCCTTTGAAGCTATTTTTAATAAATTTGATCTTAGATCGGTACACTTAATTGTAGCAGCTCGAAAAGGCGGATTAAAACTTTGTTCTTTAACTTGATGCATTCCAGAATAATATAATGACAACTTGTGTTACTATCTTTATTTAACCCATCAGTGTACATCTTACCTAGTAAAAACATTATTGCATTCACAACTAAAACTATTAATAAAACTCAATTCCAAGTTGCTCCAGTTCTCTTAAAATACTCATAATTTCAGGTGTATTAATGCCATCCGTATTATTCTCTTCCAAACATCGAAATTGGTCTATCATGTCATTGACATCTGTGTACTCTAGGATAGGACTCTCCGTCTAACTTCCTGAAGCCCTCCTCCCCATTTTTCTACTTCGTAGTTCCCATCGCTAGTGTCTTCGATTAATTTTCTCCTTTGGATTTCGTTTTGAAATTTTAAAAATTTTAAATATTTCGTATTTTTCTTTTTAGCCACTATATTATTCAATTCTTTATAAGTGCTTCGGGGAGGAAATAGCTTTTTAATAATATTTACATACTTCCAACCAGACGATGAACTAATGCGTTCACACCGTTTAAAGTTTCTTTTGTGGGCATTTGTTAGAACTAAAATGTTTCTATATTGTAAGAGGTCGTTATCGGTGTACTCTACAGGGTGTTCCTCAGTCAGGAGATTTAGGAGGCCATCTGTTAACTTAAACTCTTTCTCACTAATAATTACAGTATTTCCTTTAAAAACAGCTGGCACATTTCCAAGAAACCAACTGGAGCACACCTCCCGAAAACCAAACACGTTTTTATTTGACATTTCCATCAACTTTAAAGTTATTTTGCTGATAGCAATCTTATCTCTTTGACATCTAACTTGATAATGAAGCTTTCTTAGTGATAGTAGGATATTTATTAACATGTAATGGCGTCGTAAAATAGACGTAACATAGACGTAACATAGACGTAACATAGACGTAACATAGACGTAACATAGACGTAACATAGACGTAACATAAACGTAAAATGGTATATGGCCTGTTTTTACCTGGTTTTCAGCTGGTTTTAGCTGTTTTAGCTGGTTTTTAGCTGTTTTTAGCTGTTTTAGGAAGAGTCTTTTCTATCAGTTAAAAAAATAGAATATTTCGTAACGAGGGAAAAAACACAATTTACACTCGTGTGGCATCATCCCGAGCCGAAGGTGAGGGATGATCGAACGCCACACTCGTGTGTCATCATCCCGAGCCGAAGGCGAGGGATGATCGAACGTCACACTCGTGTGACATCATCCCGAGCCGAAGGCGAGGGGTGATCGAACGCCACACTCGTGTAAATTGTGTTTTCTCCCTCGTTAAGAAATATTCTATTTTTTTAACTGATAGAAAAGACTCTTCCTAAAACAGCTAAAAACAGGTAAAAACCAGCTAAAACAGCTAAAACCAGCTGAAAACCAGGTAAAAACAGGCCATATACCATTTTACGTCTATGTTACGCCTATGTTACGTCTATGTTACGTCTATGTTACGTCTATGTTACGTCTATGTTACGTCTATGTTACGTCTATTTTACGACGCCATTACGTGTTAATAAATATCCTACTATCACTAAGAAAGCTTCATTATCAAGTTAGATGTCAAAGAGATAAGATGGCTATCAGCAAAATAACTTTAAAGTTGATGGAAATGTCAAATAAAAACGTGTTTGGTTTTCGGGAGGTGTGCTCCAGTTGGTTTCTTGGAAATGTGCCAGCTGTTTTTAAAGGAAATACTCTAATTATTAGTGAGAAAGAGTTTAAGTTAACAGATGGCCTCCTAAATCTCCTGACTGAGGAACACCCTGTAGAGTACACCGATAACGACCTCTTACAATATAGAAACATTTTAGTTCTAACAAATGCCCACAAAAGAAACTTTAAACGGTGTGAACGCATTAGTTCATCGTCTGGTTGGAAGTATGTAAATATTATTAAAAAGCTATTTCCTCCCCGAAGCACTTATAAAGAATTGAATAATATAGTGGCTAAAAAGAAAAATACGAAATATTTAAAATTTTTAAAATTTCAAAACGAAATCCAAAGGAGAAAATTAATCGAAGACACTAGCGATGGGAACTACGAAGTAGAAAAATGGGGAGGAGGGCTTCAGGAAGTTAGACGGAGAGTCCTATCCTAGAGTACACAGATGTCAATGACATGATAGACCAATTTCGATGTTTGGAAGAGAATAATACGGATGGCATTAATACACCTGAAATTATGAGTATTTTAAGAGAAGTGGAGCAACTTGGAATTGAGTTTTATTAATAGTTTTAGTTGTGAATGCAATAATGTTTTTACTAGGTAAGATGTACACTGATGGGTTAAATAAAGATGGTAACACAAGTTGTCATTATATTATTCTGGAATGCATCAAGTTAAAGAACAAAGTTTTAATCCGCCTTTTCGAGCTGCTACAATTAAGTGTACCGATCTAAGATCAAATTTATTAAAAATAGCTTCAAAGGATGTTTCATTTCTTAGCGTCAAAGTGTACTGGATTAATACTTTTTTGGTGTTGTCGACATAAACGTTCAGATTCACTAGGAAAGTTTAGATTTAGTATTGGTTTAAAGTAAGGTGCTCTAGTTGACCAGTTATGCGTTGCCAGGAGTTTGTTCAGTCGAAAACTACCATCAAGAGCAAGATTTTTGAAAGATATCGGTCTTAGAAAAAGCTCAAAAATGCATTATTTATTCCACATCAAAATATTGTCTTTTCACAAATAAAGGTGAAACACTTGGCTTTTTTATCTGAGACAGTCCACGAAAACTTCAAGCCTAAGTACTAATGTGTCGTGGGAGTCTGAAGAGAGAAGGAAAATGTGATCTATTGACACAGGATTTAAAGGATTGAAGATTGGGATGGGGCAGGGAAAAACGTCTGCAGACAATTTTGATCCATAATCTGGAGTTCCTTGCATACGTAACACGCCTTTTGTTGTTCTATTATAAACAATTAAGGATGATAATTATAGCGGTGAGGTCTTCAAAGCAAAATCCGTGCAAGTATCGATAGAAAATAAATAAGAGAGTTTTCTTGGGAGGACTGAGTTAATGATAAGTCGAATGGCTCTCATTTGGAGGTATTAGTTGGGAAACATAAAGAGTGTGTAATTAGGCATGGAAGAAATCGTTTTCTGGCTCGGAAGAGAAAAACCAAGCTTTTAGCTGGCGATGTGGCTGATAAATCTAATTTAAATTTGGTATAGGTAATAAACAATATTGTCATATTTCCCCAGATATTCATCATTTTTTCCAAATTTCTATACATTTTTCATATTATTTATTTAACATTTCGGAAACCACTCTACGTGCTGCGATTGCATATCGCTGGCCTCGCCTTTATTTTATGAACCCTGACCAGTTTGAACTGTTAGTATAAACTGTTCTTGAGGGGTTCATATAAAAAGCGTACCAGCGAGATGCAAAAGAGGGCGTCGTGTCCCGACGGGGAAGGCGTCACTGTGGTGCCGCACGAATAGTACGCATAGTACGAATAGCGCCAGCCCTTTAGGCTGACAAAGTACTCGGCTAGAAGCTGCCCCCTACGCTACCCAACTTAGTTACGTAAGTGTATTATTGTGCTTGTACCTGATATCAATATAAGTGTTTTGGTAAACCGCAGCCTATTTTATCAACCCTGACGACCCCTAGCGCGACATTTGGTGGAGGCGCCTGGTTCGTTCTCGTTGGTAAGTTCTTCCTAACTTGCCAAGGGCCTTTTGTGTTTTATAATTTTTTACTATCTCTTTCAGGTCATTTTAGTGTTTTTCAGTGCATTTTTAAAGTGTTTTTTGCAGGGCGTTATAGTGCATTTTTTTGTCAAATTATTTTTTACAGTGATTTTTTTTTAAAGGGCGTTTTTACAGTGTTTTTTTTCAGGGTATTTTTTTTACATTGGTTTTTAAAGGGTATTTATTTTACAGTGGTTTTAAGGGGAATTTTTACAGTGCTTTTTACGTCTATATAATTTTCCTACCCCATTCTCATCCCAAAAAACGTTTGACATAATTTTGTCTTTTGCCCGTTAACGCTGGCGAGATTAAAATTATCCAAACAGAACCTATAGGAAAACCCACCTCGTGCCCGTTAACGCTGGCGAGGCTAGGTTTACTATAAATCCCACCTCAAAGCGTCTACTGTAGTCCTGTCTTGTGCCCGTTAACGCTGGCGAGGCTAGATTACATGGACTGCTAAATATAGAAGTAGTTCCACCTCGTGCCCGTTAACGCTGGCGAGGCCAGAATTATTATATATTGGGGTTAATCACTAAACTGCCCTCAACCCTTTTATTCCTGTTATCCCTTTTATTTAATTTTTATGGCCCGTAGGAAGCTTAACAAGATTCAAAGAGAACGAAAAAGGCAAGAGAAGTTAAGGGTTGTTAATAACGGCACATCGTTAGGTTTACCAAATACACTACCCGTAAAATTTTTTATTTCAAACGAGCAACAATTAAGGGCCCTGAGATTAAAAAGGAAATTTTTAAATTTATTTGGCGACAATGAAATATAATATTTTGTTTTGACATTGAGGTCGTCGCTCATGAACTTAAAATGTATTTTGAAATTCAATACACAAGGTTCACGGGCTTGTTATGTTATCAATTAAGCATGTAATTTTATTAACAAAGTGTTATACAAATAGTATCGTTATTTTTATAAACATATTTTCATATCTAAGCGCCATTCAAATATAAAGATTTCCAATTTTTTAAATATATTTTTTTTATTATTATCTTGTAGGCATATTTTTACTGCCCTTTTATCGCCATTTTTATAAGGTACCATAGAGATATTTATATTTTATTATCATTTTTAGGTTTGATACTTAATATAATAACAGTACATATGTATATTTCGCCTCTGATGTTTAATGAGCAGCCGCCATTGCCGGTAACCAGGACCACGGGCAGCAAATACAAAACTTTATACCTGTTTTTAGGAGCATGTTCATTTTTTACTTTTTATTTTCTGACTAATCTCTTTTTTATTTTATAGGACGACCTTCCAAAAAATAAAATAATGGATTTTTTTTTCAAAAAGTTTTAAAAGCTGTGGAAAAAATGGAACTAGTACCCTTTTGGGAAATCAAAGAAAGGGATACTTAGTATTTTATACATGGTCTTTATTCATACAATCTGGGCTAAATGTAAGGTACTTTTTCTTTTAAAAAGGGACTTGAGAATTAAGAACAAGAATAATCTATTTAATTTCAAAAATATATAAGGGAGCTCAACTGGATAAAAGAATTTTGGGAATCGATGTATGGTAAGATGGTAAGAAAGAACAAGCTATTCTTGACTGAATTTTATTTTTTCAATTTTTTTTATGAATTCAATTTTAAAAATTATAATTATAAAGTTTTCAAATTTGTTTTTATAATTAGGTAAAAGCAAATATTTAGTATTTAAATGTGTGTTTTGTGTTGTGCCATTGTGTGTTAGTATGAAAGAGGGTATACCCAAAATGTGTTTGTTTGAATGTCTTACGCTTGGGAAATTTTAAGAATATTTTACGTATTTGTACTATATGCTTATTTATGAATTACGGTAGTAAATTTTAGATTGTCAGTGCAATCATTTAGAATACCATTTATTTTATTTTATTAAATGTTTTGCGTTTTTAATAAACAAACAAATCATCACGTATAATATTATCAAGTTCATGTATAAATAAATCACGAAGGTAAAGGTAGACAGTTCATTATTTTATTTAATCAGCAGAAAAGTAAACAATTGATATATAATATTAAAGATACCATTCACCTAGGTAGTTTTATTAAATTGTAATATACGGTGTCTAATGAAAATAAGTTAAACAAAAACAAGGGTATATTTTATGACTGAGACATTGAAAAATAAATCAGGGTCAGAATTTTTTTTATAAATCCAACTTCTTTTATACTTTTAAGTCTAATATTATTATTATTAAGTAAATTTAAATATAGCGTACAATAATGATTACCATATGCATTTTGTAATCGGGTGTTTATTTGTTTATATGACTGAAAGTCATATGTTTTCCAAATAGGGGGACATGGAGGATGACTTTGAACACGGAGTTGAATGTCCGCCTATTTGATGGTGATATGTGTTATGTATATGATTATTTATTTTATTTATGACTAAAAGTCATAATATGTTTTCCGAGTAGGGGAACATGGAAGATGGCCCTGAGCATAGAGCTGAATGTTCGCCTACTCGATGGTGGTATGTATACCATTATTTAAATGGCTAAGAGTCATTATGTGAGTATAGGGAGACATGGAAGATGACCTTCATATAGGGTTGAATGTCTTCCTATGCGAAATATTAAGAGTTATATGCAAGTAGCATTTGAAGTTTATGTGACTTATGTGAAATATTAAGAGTTATATGCAAATTGTATTTGAAGTTTATGTGACTTTATTGATGAACAAATAGGATGGTAAATATGGTAAATATTTGATGATGTGGTTACGCTATATTTGGGTTTTAAATTGTTATGTAAATGTGTATAATTTTGTTTTCCCCCCTGATGAATTAGAGACCAATGTCTCACTGTCTCCAAAAGAGTAATACTTAGACACCAATAAAAGTTCTATGTAAAAACCGGGTGAATGTTCTTAGCCTGTCTACTTTTACTTAAACATCATAGTATCATGTAGGTTTTCATTATTTTTCATTATTTATAAACTGTTTTTTCCTTTTAACTGCCGGTAGTCTTTTTTTCCATGTACCATTGGGAGACCACACGACCTGGATCGAGAGCCACAAAACACACCAAAAACCCAAAGGCCAGTCGCCGCTCGCATCCACAGAGCCAGCGTCATGCATCAGCCACGCACGGTCCACCATGGCTCGCCAGCCTGGTCTTCCCTCACAAACGCCGAACTTCTGCACAACGAGCCGTGACGACACTGGTTGATCACAACTACCCTTAGGATTAGCCCTGCAAAGTTCCCGTCAATCACGGCTTAGTAACGGCACTCAACGGCACCCAAAGTCCGGGTGGCCGAACTCTTTGGAGGAGGGAAACCCCTGCTGCACTGGGAGTCGGCAACAAAACTAGCCGATCCCACCCCCAGGACACAGGAACCGTGACCGCTGCGTCTGAGCAAGAAGCAGATGACAAGGAGCCTCAACGCCTAGGATGTGTCGGGTTTTGTCGGTGTGTAGGCTATTCGATCAGTAACGTGTTGGAACTCCCTAATAATAGAACTTTGTAAAGAAAGTGTGTAAATGTGAACCAGACTACCAGGACAGTAACCATTTTTTATTCTTCATTTTTAAGCTAGTTTTACCATTCCTCATTTCACCCAAATAAATACGGAGTGTACCGAGCCTGCGAGCTCCAATTGTTTGTTTATTAATATTGTATTTATGTTTGTTTATTGTATATTTTGTTTATCACCGTTTTGTATATTTGTATTTTGTAAATATGTGATATTTTGTATATATGTATTGTGTAAATTTTTTAAGCTAGGGGCTAGCTTTTACAGGCGCGGGGGAAATGTCATATTTCCCCAGATATTCATCATTTTTTCCAAATTTCTATACATTTTTCATATTATTTATTTAACATTTCGGAAACCACTCTACGTGCTGCGATTGCATATCGCTGGCCTCGCCTTTATTTTATGAACCCTGACCAGTTTGAACTGTTAGTATAAACTGTTCTTGAGGGGTTCATATAAAAAGCGTACCAGCGAGATGCAAAAGAGGGCGTCGTGTCCCGACGGGGAAGGCGTCACTGTGGTGCCGCACGAATAGTACGCATAGTACGAATAGCGCCAGCCCTTTAGGCTGACAAAGTACTCGGCTAGAAGCTGCCCCCTACGTAAGTGTATTATTGTGCTTGTACCTGATATCAATATAAGTGTTTTGGTAAACCGCAGCCTATTTTATCAACCCTGACGACCCCTAGCGCGACAATATTATAAAGATAAATTGGAAAAATCTGAAACCAAATTCAGAAAAAATAGACATTTTATACCTTCTTGTACATTCTTTTTTATACGTTAGAACTATGTAATGTTTGAAACAAATGGTAAAACGGCAGCTTGTATGCAAGAAGTAGCATAGGGAGAGAGCGAGAAATTAACATAAGAGAGAGAGGTGGTATGTATCATAAGAGAGAGGAGAGAGCTAGTAAAAGCGAGAGAGAGGTAGCATAAGAGAGAGGAGTGGTAGGGAGAGGTGGCATAAGAGAGAGGTAGCATAAGAGAGAGGTAGCATAAGAGAGAGGTGGCATAGGAGAGGTAGTAAAAAGGAGAGAGAAATCCGAATACATTCGAAAATATTCATTAAAACCAGTCATGGAACTTGATGAAAATCCATCGTTACAAGAAGGAGAAGCTCATTGTTTTTATCATTCTAAATCACATACAATCAAATGTATATGTGCACTTACTAATGTATACAATTTATATAATAATTATTTAATGATTGAATAAAACACATAAATGAAATAAAGTTTTTTATTTGATATAAATTAGGTTTCAAATATTTCTTCAATGATGTCTTGTGGAATAAACTGTTTTACTTCACCCAAATGCTCCTCAAATCCCATTTCCTTTATGGTTTGCAGAAAAGTTCTTATATCAAAAGTATGTAAATATATGTTACAGGCTTCTGCAGCTTTTTCATACTTTCTTTCCATATCCGTGCATTCATCATATGTATAAAATCGTTCGAATCCATACTCGGCTTCATGGGCAGCATCAAATTTTAAGTTACTAAAGTCATGTGATAGATTCTCTATAGCGCTTGTTAGGTTATATGCTACTCGTTGAAATGTATATGCTAACCACATCTTGTATTAGTATGTGAGACTTAAAATAAGTTCAGAGCTTTAAATAATAATTTAGGATAGGAGGTGGGAGGAATAGGAGGTGGGAGGAATAAAAAGGAAAAATATATTTTAAAATTTTATTTTTCAATACAAGTCTTTACAAATTCACTACATGCGAACGTTTCTACATCCTCCACAACGCAATCAGAATAAACGTTTAATAATTCTAAAACATTACAAACATTTAAACTATTTTCCATAGGTGAAATAACATCATATACATTTTTTAACAAATCACCATTTTTTCATAGAGATTCCACTAACTAAAATATTGAAATATTTGGAAAATTCCTGGTTTTTAAGATATCAAAACGATATTTGATTAAATTTGACAAGTTCACTAATTCATTTATAGTATCACCAGCTAGGAATACTTCATTACCAACATCTTGTGTAATCTTAATTATTCTTGCAACACCAATAAACACAAAGTGATTCTCATAACCATTTCCCTTCATGGGTTGCCACCCGGTTAACATAAGAGAGAGATCAGAAGTATGAAAATATATGTTACAGGCTTCTGCAGCTTTTTCATACTTTCTTTCCATATCATATGTATAAAATCTTTCGAATCCATACTCGGCTTCATGGACAGCATCAAATTTTAAGTTACTAAAGTGTTGTGATAGATTATCTATAGCGCTTGTTAGGTTATATGCTACTCGTTGAGATGTATGCTAACCACATCTTGTATGAGTATGTGACACTTAAAGTAAGTTCAGAGCTTTAAAAATTAATTTAGGAGGTGGGCGGAATAAAAAGAAAAATATACCTATACATTTTTATTTTCAATACAACTTTTTACAAATTCATTACATACGAATGTTTCTACATCCTCCAGAACACAATCTGAGTAAAAGTTTAATAATTCTAAAACACAGCAAACATTTAAACTATTTTCCATAGGTGAAATAACATCATATACATTTTTTAACAAATCGCCATTTTTCATAGAGATTCCACTAACTAAAATATTGTAATATTTGGAAAATTCCTGGTTTTTTAAGATATCAACACGATATTTGATTAAATTTGCCAAGTTCACTAATTCATTTATGGTATCACCAGCAAGGAATACTTCATTACCTCCATCTTGTGTAATCTTAATTATTCTTGCATCACCAATAAACACAAAGTGAATCTCATAACCATTTCCCTTCATGGGTTGCCACCCGGTGCTGTTGGAATAAATGAAACTTAACATAATTCCTTGATTATTAAGGAAGGAAATCCATTGATCTTCATTAAAAATCACATTTTGATTATATTTGTAGCCACAGATTTTAACAACAGGAATATATTTTCTCTCTAAGGAAAATCCAATGCTGACCCATTTGGATTTGGATTTGTTTATGTAGTAGATGGTTTCATTGATGAGAGCTGCATTGCGCTTCTTACTAAACTCTTGTTGGCTTGTTGGTTGATACATTTTCAGATGCTTGCTTGAAATAATGGTTGTAGAACTGTGGGTGAGTGCTTAAATAAGCAAGCGTGGTAGTGGGGATAATAAGCGTGGTAGTGGGGAGTAGTAAGAGTGGTGTGGGGATTTAAAAACTAATCTTATAGATTTAAACATCATTTAGCGACTAACCATGAATGAGTGTAAGACAGAACTTTTTATCGACATTCAAGGATATAACAGTTCCTTTGGATACATTCCAAAAGAATTAGCGATTTATGATGGTATTCGTTGCTCAAATTATCTGTTTAAATCACCATTTCAAAAAAATATGTTATCTGCTCTCGATCTCAAAATGGTTAAATGGGGCGAAGAGTATCATGGACTAAAATGGGAATTTGGAAATATAGAACTTAATGAAATTGATAATATTTTAAAGCATGTGTTAGAAGTTTACCAATCGCCCAAAATTTACGTGAAAGGGAATGAAAAAATCAACTTCTTAAAAAAGTTTTTGGATGAAGATTTCATATACGCTATTCCCATTGCCCAAGAACCAAAATTAAGTAAATTTAAGAAAATTCCAGAATGTTATTTTCACAAAAATGTGAATCCATGGCATTGTGCATTAGCAAACGTAAAATTGTTATATAATTATAGGTATTGTTATGAATAAAAACCATTATTATATATATGTTTTTATTATTATTGAATTTTATTTATAATACAAATATACTTTGAATAATATATATCCTATTGAACATAAAAACACTACTAACAATATACTTAATAATACTAGACACACATTTGAATTACATTCTTCTTCTATACAAGATTTTCTATACAACTGATTCCATTCCTGTGTCACTATTGAAGTTTTATTGAAATAATATAATCTTAACTTATACTGTACAATGGTAGAATCATTTATAATATTATCATCTATTTTGTGGGTAAATAAAGCATTATTTATATTCATTCTTTTCCATGTTGAAGGCCAACTATCATTATTTACATTATTAACAGATAGACAAATAAATGCTTCTCGAACATTATGATCAACTTGTATGAACAAAGTATTGTTAACGAATGCTGATAGAAATAGAAATCCTACTGGTAGCAGAGCCATTTTCAAAATAAAATATTTTTCCAGGGTTCTTATGTTTTATATTCGTCACGAACTAAATCTTTTAGAATATCAATTACATTATTAACTTGATCATCATCAGTCTTGGATTTCTCTTCCAAAATACTTATATGTTTGTGCCCCCAAGCTATGAAGCTCTAAATTGGATTAAATTTATTTATATTAAGCTCCAAATGTAATATTTTTTCCAATGCCCAACCTGATCCATTTTCTGTGAATATTGACACCTTTTCTTTAATTTCAGACAAAAATTGTTTGTAAATATCAGATAAATCTGTTGTTGTTGAAGTTATGACCTTATTTTTTGTGTTAAACGATTTAGTTTCGATTGCCTCTTTTGTTTGTAAGAGATATTGTCCAAATAGTTCTACATTAATCTTAACACTTTTATGCTTAACTAACTGTTCGGAAAGTAAACTTACAAACTTTTGTTGTACTTCATCAAAAAACTCTTCAATGTCCACGTACTTTTTCGATGGAAGCAGCATGTAAGACACAATCCTGTTTTTAAACGCGGAAGTTAAAATTTTTACATTATCGTCACTTTTAAGTGCACTTTTATGTAGGTTTGACCGTAAATGCGCAGCAAGTTTATTTTTCACATACCAAGTATCACAATCTTTACATCGTGATAAAGTAAGTTTAGGTATTGGAGGTCTGTCTTCTATTTTAGCTTTTTTCATGGATACATCACATACCTGGGTATTAGCCTTTCTTTTTTTGCGAGAACAAGATGGCCTCATGGCACACGATTCTTTTTTATGTCTATACACGTTCGATTGATGAATAAAACTCTTGTTGCATTCACTGCACTGATACATCTTGAGAACTGAACAAAAAAGCAGAAAAGACTGATACTTATTCAACAGTTCTTGGGATATTTTCACCGGTCTCACAACACTTTGTACAATACTGTTTTTGCAAACTAAACAATTAATATAATATCAACGCTAACTAACCGCTGAGGATATATAGGTAACAAGGAGAAGACACAACTGTCGAGCTGAAGATGCGACTGCAGAACGAGAAGCGAAGAGAGAATATAAAGAGAATCCGTCTGGGCGGGGCATGCCCATGCGCATCTCTATTGCGCAGTTGTAAAAAACGAAAAATATAAAAAACGTTTTTTTTTTTTTTTTTTTTTTTTGAGCGGCATTTTTTTTTTTTTTTTTGAGCCGCCATTTTTTTTATTTTTTTCTTTTTTTTGAGCCGCCTTTTTTTTTTCTGATCCGCCATTTTTTTTTGTATGCGCAGTACGTGTTTGGTTTTCGGGAGGTGTGCTCCAGTTGGTTTCTTGGAAATGTGCCAGCTGTTTTTAAAGGAAATACTCTAATTATTAGTGAGAAAGAGTTTAAGTTAACAGATGGCCTCCTAAATCTCCTGACTGAGGAACACCCTGTAGAGTACACCGATAACGACCTCTTACAATATAGAAACATTTTAGTTCTAACAAATGCCCACAAAAGAAACTTTAAACGGTGTGAACGCATTAGTTCATCGTCTGGTTGGAAGTATGTAAATATTATTAAAAAGCTATTTCCTCCCCGAAGCACTTATAAAGAATTGAATAATATAGTGGCTAAAAAGAAAAATACGAAATATTTAAAATTTTTAAAATTTCAAAACGAAATCCAAAGGAGAAAATTAATCGAAGACACTAGCGATGGGAACTACGAAGTAGAAAAATGGGGAGGAGGGCTTCAGGAAGTTAGACGGAGAGTCCTATCCTAGAGTACACAGATGTCAATGACATGATAGACCAATTTCGATGTTTGGAAGAGAATAATACGGATGGCATTAATACACCTGAAATTATGAGTATTTTAAGAGAACTGGAGCAACTTGGAATTGAGTTTTATTAATAGTTTTAGTTGTGAATGCAATAATGTTTTTACTAGGTAAGATGTACACTGATGGGTTAAATAAAGATGGTAACACAAGTTGTCATTATATTATTCTGGAATGCATCAAGTTAAAGAACAAAGTTTTAATCCGCCTTTTCGAGCTGCTACAATTAAGTGTACCGATCTAAGATCAAATTTATTAAAAATAGCTTCAAAGGATGTTTCATTTCTTAGCGTCAAAGTGTACTGGATTAATACTTTTTTGGTGTTGTCGACATAAACGTTCAGATTCACTAGGAAAGTTTAGATTTAGTATTGGTTTAAAGTAAGGTGCTCTAGTTGACCAGTTATGCGTTGCCAGGAGTTTGTTCAGTCGAAAACTACCATCAAGAGCAAGATTTTTGAAAGATATCGGTCTTAGAAAAAGCTCAAAAATGCATTATTTATTCCACATCAAAATATTGTCTTTTCACAAATAAAGGTGAAACACTTGGCTTTTTTATCTGAGACAGTCCACGAAAACTTCAAGCCTAAGTACTAATGTGTCGTGGGAGTCTGAAGAGAGAAGGAAAATGTGATCTATTGACACAGGATTTAAAGGATTGAAGATTGGGATGGGGCAGGGAAAAACGTCTGCAGACAATTTTGATCCATAATCTGGAGTTCCTTGCATACGTAACACGCCTTTTGTTGTTCTATTATAAACAATTAAGGATGATAATTATAGCGGTGAGGTCTTCAAAGCAAAATCCGTGCAAGTATCGATAGAAAATAAATAAGAGAGTTTTCTTGGGAGGACTGAGTTAATGATAAGTCGAATGGCTCTCATTTGGAGGTATTAGTTGGGAAACATAAAGAGTGTGTAATTAGGCATGGAAGAAATCGTTTTCTGGCTCGGAAGAGAAAAACCAAGCTTTTAGCTGGCGATGTGGCTGATAAATCTAATTTAAATTTGGTATAGGTAATAAACAATATTATAAAGATAAATTGGAAAAATCTGAAACCAAATTCAGAAAAAATAGACATTTTATACCTTCTTGTACATTCTTTTTTATACGTTAGAACTATGTAATGTTTGAAACAAATGGTAAAACGGCAGCTTGTATGCAAGAAGTAGCATAGGGAGAGAGCGAGAAATTAACATAAGAGAGAGAGGTGGTATGTATCATAAGAGAGAGGAGAGAGCTAGTAAAAGCGAGAGAGAGGTAGCATAAGAGAGAGGAGTGGTAGGGAGAGGTGGCATAAGAGAGAGGTAGCATAAGAGAGAGGTAGCATAAGAGAGAGGTGGCATAGGAGAGGTAGTAAAAAGGAGAGAGAAATCCGAATACATTCGAAAATATTCATTAAAACCAGTCATGGAACTTGATGAAAATCCATCGTTACAAGAAGGAGAAGCTCATTGTTTTTATCATTCTAAATCACATACAATCAAATGTATATGTGCACTTACTAATGTATACAATTTATATAATAATTATTTAATGATTGAATAAAACACATAAATGAAATAAAGTTTTTTATTTGATATAAATTAGGTTTCAAATATTTCTTCAATGATGTCTTGTGGAATAAACTGTTTTACTTCACCCAAATGCTCCTCAAATCCCATTTCCTTTATGGTTTGCAGAAAAGTTCTTATATCAAAAGTATGTAAATATATGTTACAGGCTTCTGCAGCTTTTTCATACTTTCTTTCCATATCCGTGCATTCATCATATGTATAAAATCGTTCGAATCCATACTCGGCTTCATGGGCAGCATCAAATTTTAAGTTACTAAAGTCATGTGATAGATTCTCTATAGCGCTTGTTAGGTTATATGCTACTCGTTGAAATGTATATGCTAACCACATCTTGTATTAGTATGTGAGACTTAAAATAAGTTCAGAGCTTTAAATAATAATTTAGGATAGGAGGTGGGAGGAATAAAAAGGAAAAATATATTTTAAAATTTTATTTTTCAATACAAGTCTTTACAAATTCACTACATGCGAACGTTTCTACATCCTCCACAACGCAATCAGAATAAACGTTTAATAATTCTAAAACATTACAAACATTTAAACTATTTTCCATAGGTGAAATAACATCATATACATTTTTTAACAAATCACCATTTTTTCATAGAGATTCCACTAACTAAAATATTGAAATATTTGGAAAATTCCTGGTTTTTAAGATATCAAAACGATATTTGATTAAATTTGACAAGTTCACTAATTCATTTATAGTATCACCAGCTAGGAATACTTCATTACCAACATCTTGTGTAATCTTAATTATTCTTGCAACACCAATAAACACAAAGTGATTCTCATAACCATTTCCCTTCATGGGTTGCCACCCGGTTAACATAAGAGAGAGATCAGAAGTATGAAAATATATGTTACAGGCTTCTGCAGCTTTTTCATACTTTCTTTCCATATCATATGTATAAAATCTTTCGAATCCATACTCGGCTTCATGGACAGCATCAAATTTTAAGTTACTAAAGTGTTGTGATAGATTATCTATAGCGCTTGTTAGGTTATATGCTACTCGTTGAGATGTATGCTAACCACATCTTGTATGAGTATGTGACACTTAAAGTAAGTTCAGAGCTTTAAAAATTAATTTAGGAGGTGGGCGGAATAAAAAGAAAAATATACCTATACATTTTTATTTTCAATACAACTTTTTACAAATTCATTACATACGAATGTTTCTACATCCTCCAGAACACAATCTGAGTAAAAGTTTAATAATTCTAAAACACAGCAAACATTTAAACTATTTTCCATAGGTGAAATAACATCATATACATTTTTTAACAAATCGCCATTTTTCATAGAGATTCCACTAACTAAAATATTGTAATATTTGGAAGATTCCTGGTTTTTTAAGATATCAACACGATATTTGATTAAATTTGCCAAGTTCACTAATTCATTTATGGTATCACCAGCAAGGAATACTTCATTACCTCCATCTTGTGTAATCTTAATTATTCTTGCATCACCAATAAACACAAAGTGAATCTCATAACCATTTCCCTTCATGGGTTGCCACCCGGTGCTGTTGGAATAAATGAAACTTAACATAATTCCTTGATTATTAAGGAAGGAAATCCATTGATCTTCATTAAAAATCACATTTTGATTATATTTGTAGCCACAGATTTTAACAACAGGAATATATTTTCTCTAAGGAAAATCCAATGCTGACCCATTTGGATTTGGATTTGTTTATGTAGTAGATGGTTTCATTGATGAGAGCTGCATTGCGCTTCTTACTAAACTCTTGTTGGCTTGTTGGTTGATACATTTTCAGATGCTTGCTTGAAATAATGGTTGTAGAACTGTGGGTGAGTGCTTAAATAAGCAAGCGTGGTAGTGGGGATAATAAGCGTGGTAGTGGGGAGTAGTAAGAGTGGTGTGGGGATTTAAACACTAATCTTATAGATTTAAACATCATTTAGCGACTAACCATGAATGAGTGTAAGACAGAACTTTTTATCGACATTCAAGGATATAACAGTTCCTTTGGATACATTCCAAAAGAATTAGCGATTTATGATGGTATTCGTTGCTCAAATTATCTGTTTAAATCACCATTTCAAAAAAATATGTTATCTGCTCTCGATCTCAAAATGGTTAAATGGGGCGAAGAGTATCATGGACTAAAATGGGAATTTGGAAATATAGAACTTAATGAAATTGATAATATTTTAAAGCATGTGTTAGAAGTTTACCAATCGCCCAAAATTTACGTGAAAGGGAATGAAAAAATCTACTTCTTAAAAAAGTTTTTGGATGAAGATTTCATATACGCTATTCCCATTGCCCAAGAACCAAAATTAAGTAAATTTAAGAAAATTCCAGAATGTTATTTTCACAAAAATGTGAATCCATGGCATTGTGCATTAGCAAACGTAAAATTGTTATATAATTATAGGTATTGTTATGAATAAAAACCATTATTATATATATGTTTTTATTATTATTGAATTTTATTTATAATACAAATATACTTTGAATAATATATATCCTATTGAACATAAAAACACTACTAACAATATACTTAATAATACTAGACACACATTTGAATTACATTCTTCTTCTATACAAGATTTTCTATACAACTGATTCCATTCCTGTGTCACTATTGAAGTTTTATTGAAATAATATAATCTTAACTTATACTGTACAATGGTAGAATCATTTATAATATTATCATCTATTTTGTGGGTAAATAAACCATTATTTATATTCATTCTTTTCCATGTTGAAGGCCAACTATCATTATTTACATTATTAACAGATAGACAAATAAATGCTTCTCGAACATTATGATCAACTTGTATGAACAAAGTATTGTTAACGAATGCTGATAGAAATAGAAATCCTACTGGTAGCAGAGCCATTTTCAAAATAAAATATTTTTCCAGGGTTCTTATGTTTTATATTCGTCACGAACTAAATCTTTTAGAATATCAATTACATTATTAACTTGATCATCATCAGTCTTGGATTTCTCTTCCAAAATACTTATATGTTTGTGCCCCCAAGCTATGAAGCTCTAAATTGGATTAAATTTATTTATATTAAGCTCCAAATGTAATATTTTTTCCAATGCCCAACCTGATCCATTTTCTGTGAATATTGACACCTTTTCTTTAATTTCAGACAAAAATTGTTTGTAAATATCAGATAAATCTGTTGTTGTTGAAGTTATGACCTTATTTTTTGTGTTAAACGATTTAGTTTCGATTGCCTCTTTTGTTTGTAAGAGATATTGTCCAAATAGTTCTACATTAATCTTAACACTTTTATGCTTAACTAACTGTTCGGAAAGTAAACTTACAAACTTTTGTTGTACTTCATCAAAAAACTCTTCAATGTCCACGTACTTTTTCGATGGAAGCAGCATGTAAGACACAATCCTGTTTTTAAACGCGGAAGTTAAAATTTTTACATTATCGTCACTTTTAAGTGCACTTTTATGTAGGTTTGACCGTAAATGCGCAGCAAGTTTATTTTTCACATACCAAGTATCACAATCTTTACATCGTGATAAAGTAAGTTTAGGTATTGGAGGTCTGTCTTCTATTTTAGCTTTTTTCATGGATACATCACATACCTGGGTATTAGCCTTTCTTTTTTTGCGAGAACAAGATGGCCTCATGGCACACGATTCTTTTTTATGTCTATACACGTTCGATTGATGAATAAAACTCTTGTTGCATTCACTGCACTGATACATCTTGAGAACTGAACAAAAAAGCAGAAAAGACTGATACTTATTCAACAGTTCTTGGGATATTTTCACCGGTCTCACAACACTTTGTACAATACTGTTTTTGCAAACTAAACAATTAATATAATATCAACGCTAACTAACCGCTGAGGATATATAGGTAACAAGGAGAAGACACAACTGTCGAGCTGAAGATGCGACTGCAGATCGAGAAGCGAAGAGAGAATATAAAGAGAATCCGTCTGGGCGGGGCATGCCCATGCGCATCTCTATTGCGCAGTTGTAAAAAACGAAAAATATAAAAAACGTTTTTTTTTTTTTTTTTTTGAGCGGCATTTTTTTTTTTTTTTTTTTGAGCCGCCATTTTTTTTATTTTTTTCTTTTTTTTTGAGCCGCCTTTTTTTTTTCTGATCCGCCATTTTTTTTTTGTATGCGCAGTAGACCAAAATGCGTACCACGCGCACACCGAGCTTGCTAGACATGCGCACGGAGTGTTAGGAGATGTACTTTGGTGTGTACATTCCAACCCACCCACTTTTAAGAATATAACTCCAATAGTGAAGCCACAAATAAAAAATTTGTTGTCCTTTCTACCGCTCTACATATGGGGTCTGTATTGACCTGTGTATTGTTCGAATTAGTACAACACTTGCGTTTTAACCGCACTTACCCTTTTAAGTAACGCGCTGTAATACGATGAAATGAGTGAAGCTTTGTGTAATGATGTTTAACGATTTAGAGTGGGGGGATTTGGTGGTGGTGGGATGCTGTAAATCCATGGATTAATGAATAATACTTCTAATTATTTGTTTGACATTTATAAAAAAATACATTAAAATGCAAGTAAATGTTTATCTATTAGTCTACTTTATGTTTCTATAGCACACGAAACATGATTTCTGGGATACAGGAGGACCATCGAATTGTGTGCTCCAGTCAGGACGATTATAATGAAAAAAACATGGTAATTTAATTTGAAGATCAAAACTCGATTTATAAGACATTGGTAATTTTCCCCATACATCCAAGAGCTCCAAAGGATCTGCATAATTAATTAGATATTCCAAAGGTAACATTTCTAGTTCTTCTGTAGTAAAATCTATCAAGGTTTTCTTTCCGCTTACATGACTAAACATTACATTTGCTGTTGGACAAGACATAGTTTTCTGCTTCCAATTCTTGAACTTTCTTTCTCTGTTCAGTTCGAAACTTTTTTTAGCACTCTTAGATAGATTAGGTGGAGGTTTTCGTAAAATTAAATTATTTTGTATGTAGTCTTGTGGATTATAGCTTTCGCAATGTTCTGTGTCCCATGAATAATCAATAGGACTGCTACAGACATCGTTGTGAATTGTGTTAAATACTGCAAATATTGAGAATTTATAGCAATAAAAGTGGTGTGGCGGGTAGGAGGAATGGATTTGATATAAGAGTGGTAGGATTTGGTAGTGTGAAGAGTGCGTGTTGTGGAATGGTTTTGTTTTTTGTTTTTGTTTTTTTGTTTTTGGAGCGGGGAGAGGAGAGGGGAGAGGAGAGGGGAGAGGAGAGCGGAGAGGGGGATTTGGTAGGGTGAAGAGTGGGGGGATTTTGGTAGTGTGAAGAGTGGGGGATTTGGTTGGGTGAAGAGTGGGGGGATTTGGTGGGTGAAGAGTGGGGGGAATTGGTGTATGGATTTGATGGCATTTCCTGGAATTGAATGCAGTATATCCATATATAACCATGTAAAATGGATATATATCCATGGATTGGATTGGTCTGATGCGCACACAAACACTCTACTCAGGGTTATAAATGCGATACCTCATAGACGTACGTTTTAATGGGGTTTGATTTTTTTTTATTCAAGAGTAAACTACCTTTAGGAGAGTATTTATTTCAAATCTGATAAATTATATTAAATCCTCCTTAACCAAGACACTTAAGTTCTAATTTTGATAAAGATGGATACAGGGTGTGTCATAAAAATATGACATTTTTTATTTTTTTTAAGTAAATACTTACGACGCCACTGAAGTTAATAGTGATTATTTTAAATAATTGTTTGGATTTTTTTCATTATTCCTCAATAAAATGAAAAAAAATCATACTTCACTTTTCATTGAAAGCTGGGTTTTTTAATTCTTTTGTAACGGATTTTATTCCTGTGTATTAACAAACTGAAAAATAACGGTTTTTAAATGAAACAAAATTAAACATCTTAATTATTATGGAAGCTATCTGAAAACTTAAATTGATTATTATAATGTTGATATATACCAGTTGTTTATCCAGTGGCGTCGTAAGTATTTACTTAAAAAAAATAAAAAATGTCATATTTCTTATGACACACCCTGTATCAATCTTTATCAAAATTAGAACTTAAGTGTCTTGGTTAAGGAGGATTTAATATAATTTATCAGATTTGAAATAAATACTCTCCTAAAGGTAGTTTACTCTTGAATAAAAAAAAATCAAACCCCATTAAAACGTACGTCTATGAGGTATCGCATTTCTAGCCCTGGGTAAAATGTGCGCCTTATGACCATAGAGCCTCCTACCAAAAATGAAAAACATCGCTGAACAAACAACCAAGATATTGGCTTGTATCCATCTTAAGTGGGACACCCTGTATATATATATATATATATATATATATATATATATATATATATATATATATATATATATATATACAGGGTATATATATATATATATATATATATATATATATATATATATATATATATATATATATATATATATATATATATATAGTTATATATATATAACTACCTATTTATTAAATGATAAAATTATTTGTACTAACTTCCTGTCTAAGTATTGCATTACCTGAAGACTTGTCATTTTTACTACAAACCTCATGCTGACAGAAAAGCACGAAACGATTATCACAGAAATATTTTCAAAAAATCCGAAGAATTCTATCAGAAAACTCTTGTATCCTTTTTAATTATTTTTTTATAATTACTTAGTTCATTTTTAATTTAGTTAGTTTGAATTTATTAGATTCTTTGATAACGAGACTAGATATTAGGTCTCGAAACGTCAGAAAAAATTATTTTATTCAGATTAGTTTTTAGACCGAATATGTACTACACTAGAGATAGATTATGCTCAGGCATACTTTATATCATTTTATTACACTGTTCTGCATTTTGAAACTTTTTGTCTCTCTCCGATTTTTTTTTTTTTTTTTGGTTTTCTTGCGTGTACTGTGTTGTACTGAATTCTAATATGTACTCGGTTTCTCCCTATCACCCACAAGTTTTTAGAGAAGGAATAATATAAAATATGAAACTCCCAATTTATAAGCAATCTAGTGGTGAAGTTTGAAAAAGTAAAAAAAAAACACTTTTTTTTACAAAATATACTCTGTATTGTATCAAAAAAAAGAGA
Organism: Philopedon plagiatum; assembly: GCA_963971165.1. Classification (NCBI taxonomy): domain Eukaryota; kingdom Metazoa; phylum Arthropoda; class Insecta; order Coleoptera; family Curculionidae; genus Philopedon; species Philopedon plagiatum. The sequence goes on from OZ020189.1 coordinate 93,709,014, forward strand.
ACTGAGACCCGAAACTTTTACATGTTTATTAGAGATATTTCAAAAAACAGAAAATATTGTTTTTAGGAAATGCAAAGTAATTAATAAACAAAGATAATCAGTTATCAGTATTATTAATAGTGTAAGGAAATTAATTAAGCAAAAACAGAACATCTTTTAAAATTATTTAGGTATGTACTTACTTGTTTATATTAAATTAGGTTTACAAGTAAGTACATACCTAAATAATTTTAAAAGATGTTCTGTTTTTGCTTAATTAATTTCCTTATACTATTAATAATACTGATAACTGATTATCTTTGTTTATTAATTACTTTACATTTCCTAAAAACAATATTTTCTGTTTTTTGAAATATCTCTAATAACATGTAAAAGTTTCGGGTCTCAGTTTTCTTACCTCATAATTATTGGGCCACGTACACTTAACTTGTAAATAATGGATTATGCGGCAGTAGCTTTGACAAGTTCGTCAGTCTTTTGTTTCATTTCAATAATAAACAACGTAAATTCAGTATAATCGTATTAGAATGAAGAAACTTTGCTTTCACGGCTAGATTACTAAAAAACTGTTGGTCAGAAAGGCATCATGTATGATATTTTTTGAAAGCTAGTAATGTTATCTTTAACATGAAAATAAAATATACAGGGTGTTCCATTTAAAAAAATGAGTCCAGGACGTATTTGCAAAACTTGACCACCCTGTATAACAGTGAATAATTTTAAACAAATTGCAAGTGATTAATGTATTCAAGGATATGTAACGTTTTATGGAATATTTGGTTTTTCCATACCTGTTTCAAATTTCTTTAAAAAATGGCCGAACTGTGAGCATTTTTTCAACTTTAACCGCCTCCCATTCCCTTACTATAAGTTTTAGACCCAATAAACCCTATATCAAAATGATCGTAACGAACAGGAGAATCAATTGGAACATAATATACCGGGTGTCCCATTTAAAAAAATACAAGTTTGGTTCGCCACGAGTTTTTCGGACCACCCTGTCTTATGGCTATAATTTTAAAACATAGCGTGTCTGACTATCGATAATATCCAAAACAAATTTTTTCGAAATTCCTCACCGTTTACTCACAATCGTCCACCCCATCTTGGTTGCACCACCCTGTATATATATATATATATATATATATATATATATATATATATATATATATATATATATATATATATACATATATATATATATATATATATATATATATATATATATATATATATATATATATATATGTATATATACAGGGTGTCCCACTTAAGATGGATACAAATCAATATCTTGGTTGTTTGTTCAGCGATGTTTTTCATTTTTGGTAGGAGGCTGTATGGTCATAAGGCGCACATTTTACCCAGGGTTATAAATGCGATACCTCATAGACGTACGTTTTAATGGGGTTTGATTTTTTTTTATTCAAGAGTAAACTACCTTTAGGAGAGTATTTATTTCAAATCTGATACATTATATTAAATCCTCCTTAACCAAGACACTTAAGTTCTAATTTTGATAAAGATTGATACAGGGTGTGTCATAAAAAATATGACATTTTTTATTTTTTTTAAGTAAATACTTACGACGCCACTGAAGTTAATAGTGATTATTTTAAATAATTGTTTGGATTTTTTTTCATTATTCCTCAATAAAATGAAAAAAAATCATACTTCACTTTTCATTGAAAGCTGGGTTTTTAATTCTTTTGTAACGGATTTTATTCCTGTGTATTAACAAACTGAAAAATAACGGTTTTTAAATGAAACAAAATTAAACATCTTAATTATTATGGAAGCTATCTGAAAACTTAAATTGATTATTATAATGTTGATATAGACCAGTTGTTTATCCAGTGGCGTCGTAAGTATTTACTTAAAAAAAAATAAAAAATGTCATATTTCTTATGACACACCCTGTATCAATCTTTATCAAAATTAGAACCTAAGTGTCTTGGTTAAGGAGGATTTAATATAATTTATCAGATTTGAAATAAATACTCTCCTAAAGGTAGTTTACTCTTGAATAAAAAAAAAATCAAACCCCATTAAAACGTACGTCTATGAGGTATCGCATTTCTAGCCCTGGGTAAAATGTGCGCCTTATGACCATAGAGCCTCCTACCAAAAATGAAAAACATCGCTGAATAAACAACCAAGATATTAGCTTGTATCCATCTTAAGTGGGACACCCTGTATATATATATATATATATATATATATATATATATATATATATATATATATATATATATATATCGTCAACGTAGTATTATAGTGTTCTATAATACTACTTTTTGTAAAAAATGAGTTATATACACCATTTTTTTAGGAAAATTAGCTTGTTCTATATCCCTAATTTGTAAGGAACATACCCCTGCTAATAACAATATAAACAGTAGAATACTGTTCTATGTCCCAGTCGACCCCAGAAATTAAAGAATTACCTTGGCTTATATCCAAAAACAATTTCTTTTTAGCTACCTCCAGTGCTTATACAAGCAACGCCAAAATTATTTTGTTCTATATCCCGTTTGCTGGATATAGAACAATATAATATAGTCAGTAGTAATCTTATTAATCTGGGAATAATGTAAAATTATATTGGTCTATATCCACTTAAGTACTTGTCTCTCTTTCTTTCGCCATTATTAATTAGATAATATACCTATCATTTTTTATTTGCGGAAAAGGGAAGAATAATGCCACAGTTACGGCAAACGTGTGGGTAGGTACGCTGGTTTTAAAACCAAACTTTTGTTGTACGGCTCATCAGTTTCAATGTTTTTTCTTGAAAGTGTTAATTATTTAAAGTTTAAAAGCATATGAGCGTAATATTAGTGCAGTGCCTGAAAATGAATGCTTCAGAACTACATAGGTAAGTGTTCTTCCAAATAACAAAGAAATCAAATCTACCGGGAATCTGTTTTAACCATAACCGCCCATTTATTTTTGTCCTGGATTTTGTTTATTTTGTTTCAAAGTATAGATAGTGTCTAGAGGTACGTTAACGTACCGCGATAAGAAAAATTAGAGGCACGTAAATTACGTCACTATGGTAAACAAATAAGATTCCTATATTATTTCTTTAAATTTTGGTTTTCTTTAGCTTGGAAGACGACGTACAAACTAGTCAGGCTAGCTCTCCGGCACCAGAAAAACCTGTAGACTGTCCAAGTGATGTTTGGAAGTAAGTCTTTTTATTTTTGCACTACAAATATTAAAGGGTATTTAAGTCTTTGTTGTCACTGCTCAAGAAAATGCTGTTTTTTCAACCATTCTAATCTGTGTCTTTTTTTTTTAGTTCCTTACTAGATTTCCTACATGAAGATGAATGCGCAGAAAGGGCTAATAATGAGACTGATAATATTAGGTAATATCGATACTTTAAGGTACCATTAGTTGAACTTTTAGGCAAAATATTAGAAATAAATGTGGTATTTTTATTTCCAGTGAAGCTGCAACTAATCATGAAAATGAAAATGGTATTATTCTTGAGATTATAGATGTCAATTCCGCGGGAAAAGAGACAATCCTGAATTCAGGAATTAAACCTGCAGCACCGCCAGGTTTCCAGATAGAAAGTATTGAAAAAGATGTGAAGATCAATGAAGATATCAGGGCTGAAAAAGACAAGAGCTGTGAAGATATCAAAGTTGGAAAAAACAAGGAAGTCAATAAAGATATCAGTTCTGGAAAGGACAACGAGATCAATGAAGATATGAGTGTTGAAAAAGATATCAATAAAGATATGAAAAGTTTAGGAGACATTTTTTCACCTACAAGAAAACGTAAAAGAAATCCACAGAATTGGAAGCAAAATGTACGTAAAGAGAAGCGACAACGTGGCGAGAAATATATTAATACAAAGGGAAAATTAATCGCACCCAAATCCGTAAAAAAGGCTGGATGCAAAAGAGAAACATGCTGGCATAATTGTGAACGGAAAATTATGCCCGAGGAGAGGGATAACATAAATAAAAAATTCTGGAGCCTTGAAGACGAGAATAAAAATCATTTTTATTCTAAGCATATAACAAGATACTCAGCAGTACGAAAGAGAACGAAAAGTGAGAAAAGTAAAAAAGCGTATTCTTACAATTATTTTTTTTATGTATATGGTGTAAAAATTAAGGTATGCCAAGAATTCTTTTTAAATACCCTTAACATCAGTAAAAATCGGGTGTATTACTTTTTTAAAAAAGTTCAGGACCCAGCAACCAATATTCCGCGTTCTTCCATCAGAGGAAAGCACAAGGAGAAAGTAATTCCAGATGATGAAAAACGGCAAGTTAGAAATCACATTTCTTCGTTTCCTCTTATTGAATCGCACTATTGCCGTGCAAATTCGACAAAGAAATATTTGGAACAAGACTTAAGTATTCAAAGGATGTACGATCTTTATAAAGTGTCTGTTGAAAAGCCAGTAAAATTCCACTTATATAAGTCCATTTTTACTTCAGAATATAACATCAGCTTTTTCAAGCCGAAAAAGGACTTGTGCGATAAATGCCAAAGTTTCAAAGTTAATAAAAACCCGACTACAGAAGAAAGATTGGAATACGAAGAACATATTAATAGAAAAAACATAGGAAAACAAGAACGACAACGGGATAGAGAAGGTTACTTAAAAGACGAAAAGGTAGGAATAGTGACGTTTGACTTGGAAAATACTTTTTCGTTACCGAAGGCAAATATTAGTAACTTTTTCTATAAAATGAAGTTAAACTGTCACAATCTAACTGCGCACCTGGATAAGACAAAAGTTGTATACAACACAATATGGCATGAGCTTATTTGCGGACGAAGTGGTGTTCACATAGCCAATGCAGTGATCAAAATTTTGAAAAGGATTGTTCATGATAATCCCCAACTAGAAAAAATTATTCTATGGTCTGATAGTTGTGTACCCCAAAACAGAAATTCAATTTTGTCATTCGCTCTGCAACATTTTCTTCTATCATCAGATTCGGGCAGCCTAAAAATCATTGAACAGAAATTTGGAGAACCAGGGCATGGCAACATCCAAGAAATCGATGCAGCTCATAGCTGCATTGAGAGATTTATTAAAAACTTAGAGATTTGGAGTCCGATAGGTTTGATTCGCATTCTATTAAAAATTCCAGATACTTGGAAGCTAAAGTTCGTTATTTTGCAAATGATTCAATCTGACTACAAAAATTATCAAATTGTATCTGGAACTTTTACTTACAATGATATACCATATACAAAATTAAAACATATTATTTACGACAAAAATTCAATTTATAATGTCAAATTCAGACTAAAATTTGAAGGAGAATTCTCAGACGTAAAATTATTGTCCCGCAAGAAATATGGAAAAGACTTAGATTTAGAATTCCCAGTATTAGTTCCTGGTATAAATTTAAGTGCACAAATACCCGATGCAAAGAAAAAACAGTTACTTGAAATGGTAGAGTACATGCCACAAGAAGAAAGAATTTTCTACAAGAGTTTATTATCTAAAGTCTCTATAAACCAAGAGACAGAAGCAAAAAAAAAAGAAAGTCCCCACAAACCAAAAACTAGAAGCAAACAAAAAGAAGCAGAAAAATAAGCAAGTCACCGAAAATGATAAAAAGTCATTGATTACTGGAAACAAGAAGTCCTTGAATACAGAAAAGAATAAGAAAAAGTCGAAATGCAGAAAGTTGGCAAGAATTTAAATAGAAAAAAATATATCAAAATATTCCTTTCTTTTTGTGTACCTTTATGTTCATTACTCATTTTGTGCTATTTTCTTAATTTTTAAATATAATGATGCCTACAAATATTATGTTGTTCTTTATCCATAACTTTTGTTCTATATCCATAAAATTTCGGTAAATGAAGGATTTTTTTTACTTTTGTTCTATATCCAAAATAAAAAATCGAAATAAACTTAAATACGAATATCTCAGTGAATGTTAAATATATTAAGCATATTTAATAAAGACAAATCTTGAAACAAAAAAAAATCCAATAAGCAGCGCCTAAATATTTAAAAAAAAAATCGGTTTTTAACTTTGAACCTTGTTTTCTCAGTTTGATACCTAGTGGCCGTAGAACATTATAATACTACGGTGACGATATATATATATATATATATATATATATATATATATATATATATATATATATATATATATATATATATATATATATATACAGGGTATATATATATATATATATATATATATATAGTTATATATACATATATATATATATATATATATATATATATATATATATATATATATATATATATATATATATATATATATATATATAACTACCTATTTATTAAATGATAAAATTATTTGTACTAACTTCCTGTCTAAGTATTGCATTACCTGAAGACTCATTTTGACTACAAACCTCATGCTGACAGAAAAGCACGAAACGATTATCACAGAAATATTTTCAAAAAATCCGAAGAATTCTATCAGAAAACTCTTGTATCCTTTTTAATTATTTTTTATAATTACTTAGTTCATTTTTAATTTAGTTAGTTTGAATTTATTAGATTCTTTGATAACGAGACTAGATATTAGGTCTCGAAACGTCAGAAAAAATTATTTTATTCAGATTAGTTTTTAGACCGAATATGTACTACACTAGAGATAGATTATGCTCAGGCATACTTTATATAATTTTATTACACTGTTCTGCATTTTGAAACTTTTTGTCGCTCTCCGATTTTTTTTTTTTTTTGGTTTTCTTGCGTGTACTGTGTTGTACTGAATTCTAATATGTACTCGGTTTCTCCCTATCACCCACAAGTTTTTAGAGAAGGAATAATATAAAATATGAAACTCCCAATTTATAAGCAATCTAGTGGTGAAGTTTGAAAAAGTAAAAAAAAAACACTTTTTTTTACAAAATATACTCTGTATTGTATCAAAAAAAAGAGAACTGAGACCCGAAACTTTTACATGTTTATTAGAGATATTTCAAAAAACAGAAAATATTGTTTTTAGGAAATGCAAAGTAATTAATAAACAAAGATAATCAGTTATCAGTATTATTAATAGTGTAAGGAAATTAATTAAGCAAAAACAGAACATCTTTTAAAATTATTTAGGTATGTACTTACTTGTTTATATTAAATTAGGTTTACAAGTAAGTACATACCTAAATAATTTTAAAAGATGTTCTGTTTTTGCTTAATTAATTTCCTTACACTATTAATAATACTGATAACTGATTATCTTTGTTTATTAATTACTTTACATTTCCTAAAAACAATATTTTCTGTTTCTTGAAATATCTCTAATAAACATGTAAAAGTTTCGGGTCTCAGTTTTCTTACCTCATAATTATTGGGCCACGTACACTTAACTTGTAAATAATGGATTATGCGGCAGTAGCTTTGACAAGTTCGTCAGTCTTTTGTTTCATTTCAATAATAAACAACGTAAATTCAGTATAATCGTATTAGAATGAAGAAACCTTGCTTTCACGGCTAGATTACTAAAAAACTGTTGGTCAGAAAGGCATCATGTATGATATTTTTTGAAAGCTAGTAATGTTATCTTTAACATGAAAATAAAATATACAGGGTGTTCCATTTAAAAAAAATTAGTCCAGGACGTATTTGCAAAACTTGACCACCCTGTATAACAGTGAATAATTTTAGACAAATTGCAAGTGATTAATGTATTCAAGGATATGTAACGTTTTATGGAATATTTGGTTTTTCCATACCTGTTTCAAATTTCTTTAAAAAATGGCCGAACTGTGAGCATTTTTTCAACTTTAACCGCCTCCCATTCCCTTACTATAAGTTTTAGACCCAATAAACCCTATATCAAAATGATCGTAACGAACAGGAGAATCAATTGGAACAATAATATACCGGGTGACCCATTTAAAAAAATACAAGTTTGGTTCGCCACGAGTTTTTCGGACCACCCTGTATTATGGCTATAATTTTAAAACATAGCGTGTCTGACTATCGATAATATCCAAAACAAATTTTTTCGAAATTCCTCACCGTTTACTCACAATCGTCCACCCCATCTTGGTTGCACCACCCTGTATATATATATATATATATATATATATATATATATATATATATATATATATATATATATATATATATATACAGGGTGTTCCTTAATGATATGCGAATATTTAAGGGTGTGAATCTACATGAAAAATTAATTATAGTTTGTTTTATAAACCGTGGTCCAGAAATGTTCCGTTACGAAAATACGGGGTGTTAAAGTTTTAGGGAAAAAATGGAAATTAATTAATATTTTTTATTATATAATTTTTATTAAAAGTGCATATTTTGCAATACAAATATAATTTTCAGCTTTATCAGTGGCGCGAGTACGGGCATGTAGATTCTCACCCTTAAATATTCGCATATCATTAAGGAACACCCTGTATATATATACAGCGTGTCTTCGGAAGTTCTTACCATATGGTAAAAATTTTTATTATTGATTTTATGAAAAAAAGTGCCTCTTTATAAAAAGTTCTGCATCATGAGAAAATGGCATCGTCATTCCAAAATTTGATCTTGGACATACAGGGTGGCTCAGAAATGTACAAGTCCCAATCCACGTGAAGCTATAAAGACACAAAACCGTTATTTAAAGGTAAACTGACACTGTAAATGTACTAGAGTTAACTTTTTGTATGTTAGTTAATTGGATTTGGAACATACGGGAGTCCCAAAAATAAAATTATTATCAACTTTACAAAAAAAGTATATCTTCATAAAAAGTTCTACCTTGTAAAAAAAGAGCATGGTTATTTATAAACTTGATGTAGGACAATACAGGGTGGCTTAAACAGCTGAACGTCACAATTTAAATTTAAATTATTTTGCCACCTGTATGTTCTATATAAAATTTTTGAATAACCATGCTCTTTTTCACAATGTAGAACTTTTTATGAAGATATACTTTTTTGTAAAGGCAATAAAAGAATTAATTTTATTTTTGGGACCTCCTGTATGTTCCAAACCTAATTTACTAACATAAAAAAGTTAATTCTAGCACATTTGCAGTGCCAGTGTACCTTTAAATAACGACTTTATGGCTTTTTAGCATCACGTGTATTAGGACTTTTAGATTTTTGAGCTACCCTGTATGTACTAGATCAAATTTTTGAATGGAAGTGCTATTTTCTCACGATGCAGAACTTTTTATAAAGAGGCACTTTTTTTCGTAAAATCAATAATAAAAAATTTTTCCATATGGTAAGAACTTCCGAAGACACGCTGTATATATATATATATATATATATATATATATATATATATATATATATATATATATATATATATATATATATATAAACTGCTGGCCAATTCAAGCGGGACAAACTAAATTTTTGATAAAATTTAGAGTGGAATATTTTCGAAACGAAAAAAGATTTTGATTTAACTTTTTCAGTATGTAATTGAATAGTTCTTCTAGTTTTTATACTTCAAGGCACTATTGCTAGCAGTCGCTGCAACTCTATTTTACAGGGTGTTAAGTGAAACCCTGACTTTTTTGGAAAAGTTTTCCAGTTCCGAGAATCTAGGAAGAATGTTTTTTGAATTTTCTTTTCATACTAAAATGATCCATGGTCAAATACAAAAAAACAATTTCTCCGGATTTTCTCTATTTTCATTTGTTTTCCGTATACAGGGGTTAGTCGAAATTATCGACTTCTTCTTACAAAGGAACCCCTAATTTGGCCGTTTATTCACAAAAAGCGAAAGACCAAGTAAATTTGTAGTTTGAAGTAGTCCAGCTAACAAAATTAATACAAATTTTTGTACAGGGTGTAGCAAGTTTGGATCACGGGCTAGTAAATTATTATTTTTTAATTTCTACTACTTTTTCCTAAGTTAACTATTAATTATCACGTGCTACGTTAAAGGGTTAAAATTTGTTAGGTCCGATAACAGTACTGGTTAGAAAGATCCTTTTTGCCCAAACGGGTTTTTCATTTTTTGTCTAGTCCCATTTTTAGTGATTAAACGGCTCGCATTTTGAACCTAACTTTTTGCAATTGCATCCATGAACGATTGAAGTGAGAGTGCTTTTTTGGTGGTACATAATGAATGTTTTATCCAACCAAAAAACATGTAGTGGCCAAACAGCTAATGATGCTTATTCGAAGAATTTTTTAGCATTATACAGGGTTGCAAAAAATATACCACCTATACTTTATATGGAAGTCATGTGATTTTCAAATTAATTGAATATAGTCCCAATTTTCTTGGAACTTTTTGCCGAAACTGTTTTTGAATTTTTTTGTCTGGTCCCATTTTTAGTGATACAAATGGCTTGCGTTTAAAACTTAACTTTTTGCGATTGCATTCATGAACTATTGAAGTGGACATCGTTTATTGGTTTAACCAACCAATAAAAAAGTGTCGTGGCCATAGAGCTAAAGATGCTTATTCGCTGCTTTTGTCCGCGTTTGCCCAAAACATATCACCTACATTTTATATGAAAATCATGTGATTTTAGAGTCCTTTAGGTATTCATAAAGTTCCTTTTTGCTATATTAATAATTATTAAAGAAAATGTCCTACTTATTATTAATAAAATCTAGTAACGATACAGATAAAAAGAATAATATTCATTCGGAACTTTTTCACATTATACAGGATTGTGCAGAAGTTACTATTTATAATAGAAGCCACGTGTTTCTCGATATCTTTGGATTTTCGTAAACTTCGATTATTCATTATAAAAGAAAAATATTTTACCACTGCCCTAAAAAGTCAGTACATGGCATTGAGAAATTTTAATTAATAAGAAGTGTCTTAAATTAATAGTCACGGAGTACATTTTTCTCGTCAAAAATTGGAGATGGATAGTGAATTCAACTGAACAAGTTATAAAATTCTGTATAGCGTAGTTTTTAGAAGGTATAGAAATTTCAGAAGATTTAATTACTTTTGAAAGTACTCGAAAAGATACGTAATTTTCAAATTTAGTAGTTATTTTTCCCGGCATTACTTTAGGAGATCCAAAATGTAAATTTTGGTTGTTACTTTTATAGGTAAACAGAAAACGTTTTAAATTATAGAACATTTTTTTTACTTGAAGGTATTATAAAAACTTGCAACTAACGAAAACAAAACAAATCTTAATACCTAGTAGGACCTCCCCTTACATTTATTATCTCTTGGCATCTTCGAGGCATGCTTATTACCAAATTATTGACAAATTCTTGCTGAATATTTTCCCACTCCTGAACAATGGCGTCTGCAAGTTGTTCTAGAGTCTGAGGAGGATCTTCCCTAGAACTTACCAATAATTTCAATTTAGACCAGACGTGTTCGATAATATTCATGTCTGGTGATTTTGCAGGCCAGACCATCCTGGTAATATTATTAGCTTCCAAAAACTCTTGCACAATGCGTGCTCTATGAGGTCTGGCGTTATCGTCAATTAGCACAAAATCGTTCCCAAAATTGTTTGCAAATGGTAGAACGATATTGCTTAAAATTTCGTCCCTATATACCTGACCGTTAATGGGCTCCAATGTTAAAAAAAGTTCCGTTTTGCCATTAAACATTACACCACCCCAAACAGTAACGCCTCCACCACCAAAAGGTTCCTGAGGAGCCATATTCTCCTCCATATACCGTTCGCCACGTTCACGCCAAACTAATATTCTGCCGTCCGAGTGAATTAAATTAAATCTTGACTCGTCTACAAACATGCAGTTTTCCCAGTTATCTAATGGCCAATTGCGATGTTCATATGCCCACTGGAGACGTCTTCGCCTATGCTGTGGTAGAAGTCGCACACATTTAGCACGTCGCCGAGCTCTAAAATTAAAATTTTGGCTTAAAAATCTGTAGTATAGGTGTAGGGAATGAACCAATAAATAAGCCAACAGTAGCTTTTATTATACTAAAATGCAAAATTAGGTCAATTTTCATAACGTTAGTTCTAGGGAAGAACTAAGGAACATTACGCTGCAAGCACAAATAATGTGTTTAGGGTCGCCTATCAAAACTTTAATTTATGAACAACTTAGTTCAAGTTTACATTTATAATATCGGTGCGCAAAATCCAAGATTCACGCCTCAGCTGACGTCGATATTATAATAGCCGACTTACTAAAATGAAACACTAAAAATATTGGTACAAAAAATAAGATCTCATTTGAAGTAACTCACCTTAAGTTATTATTGTTTAAAGTTCTTCTAATGGTCCTATTGCTCACACGAATGTGTGTTCTTGCTCTGAACTCCTGGTTAATTTTCTCTGATGGAATTTTTCGCCTTCGACGAGCCTCTCTAACCAACCATCTTTCATCTGCAATGCCGACTTTCTTTTGGCGACCTCCCCCATAACGATAGTTTGCACTTCCCGTTTCGTGGAAGCGTTGACGCAGTCGAGATATTGTACTTCGCCCAACCCCGTACATATCCGCAATAATACTAATTTTTACCCCATCTTGTAGTAAACGCAAACAATTAGCTTGTTCTTTTGCACTTAATCGAGCCATTATAAAGGATAATAACGCACCAATTCAAAGAAGAATACTTTGTTGCCTTGGTAACTGTCAATAGCAAAGAAAATGTTTTATTTTTTGGCCTACTAGATCTTTTGACTAAGAAATAGAAACGCCGCTAAATTAACAGAAATCCACCTGCAAAATATAGGTGGTATATTTTTTGCAACCCTGTATAATGCTAAAAAATTCTTCGAATAAGCATCATTAGCTGTTTGGCCACTACATGTTTTTTGGTTGGATAAAACATTCATTATGTACCACCAAAAAAGCACTCTCACTTCAATCGTTCATGGATGCAATTGCAAAAAGTTAGGTTCAAAATGCGAGCCGTTTAATCACTAAAAATGGGACTAGACAAAAAATGAAAAACCCGTTTGGGCAAAAAGGATCTTTCTAACCAGTACTGTTATCGGACTTAACAAATTTTAACCCTTTAACGTAGCACGTGATAATTAATAGTTAACTTAGGAAAAAGTAGTAGAAATTAAAAAATAATAATTTACTAGCCCGTGATCCAAACTTGCTACACCCTGTACAAAAATTTGTATTAATTTTGTTAGCTGGACTACTTCAAACTACAAATTTACTTGGTCTTTCGCTTTTTGTGAATAAACGGCCAAATTAGGGGTTCCTTTGTAAGAAGAAGTCGATAATTTCGACTAACCCCTGTATACGGAAAACAAATGAAAATAGAGAAAATCCGGAGAAATTGTTTTTTTGTATTTGACCATGGATCATTTTAGTATGAAAAGAAAATTCAAAAAAAATTCTTCCTAGATTCTCGGAACTGGAAAACTTTTCCAAAAAAGTCAGGGTTTCACTTAACACCCTGTAAAATAGAGTTGCAGCGACTGCTAGCAATAGTGCCTTAAAGTATAAAAACTAGAAGAACTATTCAATTACATACTGAAAAAGTTAAATCAAAATTTTTTTTCGTTTCGAAAATATTCCACTCTAAATTTTATCAAAAATTTAGTTTGTCCCGCTTGAATTGGCCAGCAGTTTATATATATATATATATATATATATATATATATATATATATATATATATATATATATATATATATATATCATATATATAGATATATTCCAGAGTATTAGTTCAACACATGCGTGATATATATATATATATATATATATATATATATATATATATATATATATATATATACAGTGACCGGCAAAAAGTTCGCAACATATGGGAAAAATTTTTATTAGGTGAGTATTGGAAAAACTTTGCCGGGGGATCGGTTCTGCATGTCCGATAACCTAAAAATCGATTTTGACATACGTCACGTGACCACTGGTATAGCGTCAAATTAAAAAAAAAATTGTTAATTTACAAAAAGTGAGGTTAGTTGACGAGATATCAAAAAAAGTTATTTGAAAAAATTGCTTAGAATTAAATTCTAGGTCCTTGTGCAAAATTTTAAGATTTTATTTAAAAAAATTGGAAAACTCAATTTTTTTTAAATATTTTTTTATCGATTTACAAATTTCCAGTTTTTTTCGTTTAGATAGCTTGGCTAATGTAAAGCCCATGTATCTGGATGAAAATAAACGAATGTAGTAGTTTTTTCTACAATTGACAGGACAAAATTTAAAAAAACAGGGTTTCGCCGGACGCTAGCTGTTGCAATGATTTGTATCTAGCAGCAGTGTCAAAATTTTAGAGACATTTCAATGAGATTACATTGAGAAAACCTTAATCGTCTTAAATATATCTGAAGTTCGACTTTTTGTAAAGTTAAGGGGAGTAAAATAGATAATAAACAAAAAATTACCTGTTTATTTAATCGAAATTTCATAAACGAAAACCAATGTAAGAAAAACTTAAAAGTAGTCAAATTCTGTACTAACAACACAAAAAATCATTGTTTTTCCTTGGGTGCACAAAATTTAAAACTCAGTATGACCACCATTTCTCTCCATACATACTATTGTTCTCGAGCGCAACTCTCGATTAACATTTCGGAGCATTTTACGATTTATTTGCAATACACAATTTCTAATGACATTCTCTAAATTTTGTATATTCCTAAAGGGTCGATGTTTGTACACAGAGTTCTTTAGGTATCCCCACATAAAGAAATCTAACGGAGTCAGATCTGGTGATCTCGCAGGCCACGGATTTTCAGAAAACCGTCCTATCCACTGGTTTCCAAATTCTTGATCCAGCCATCTCTTCACCTCATTTGTGGAATGAATGCTAGCTCCGTCTTGTTGAAAGTATAAATTTCTTCTTTCGGCTAATGACAAATTGTCTAAAAAGTCAGATATCTCAGTTTGTAGAAATTCTAAATATCGTTCTGAATTTAAATTGTCTCTAAAGAAAAAAGGTCCCACTATTCTGAGGTTGAAAATTCCGCACCACACATTAACCTTAAAACTATATTGGTCTTTACTCTGAATTACAAAGTCTGGGTTTTCGGTGGCCCACCATCTACAGTTTTGTGAACTGACGGTTCCGTTAGAGGTAAATGTAGCTTCATCCGAGAAAAGAACGTTCTTTGGGAAATTAAAATCTTCCTCAATCATACCCTGGAACCAGGCACAAAAATCGAAGCGGGCGTCATAATCCCTATCTTTTAATACTTGTACAAATTTAGGTTTGTACGGATGAAATTTGTTTCTTTTTAATATCCTCCGCACAGATCTTTCGTGAATGTTAGTGATCTCCGATATTTGACTAACTGCTAATTGGGGTGTTTCTGTGATCGACAAACACACATCCAGAGAACCTTCGTCACCTGTTACCGGTTTTTCATGGGAAACTTTATACTGATTTTCTACCGATCCCGTTTCTTTAAATTTATTGACTAGACGAGATACTGTGGAATAATGGAGGGATTTATCGGGGTGCCTCTCATTAAAAATTGCTGCTGTTTCTCTATGGGTTTTGTAATTATCTCCAGAAATTAAAATAATTTCTATCTTTTCCTGAAGAAGTAGTGTGGGTGCCATTTTAGGGAATAAAATATTAACAAACTTATGTAAAATATCAAACTTAGTAAGATGCGAGACATAAACCAATCACATAGGTTGAAATCAAACAAATTATAATTTGTTTGACATTTTTCTGTTGTTTTTAACCTACTAGATTATTTGGTTGTTTTAATTTCAGAGCCTGCTTTGGTAGTTTTAAGTACAACTAAATAGACCTGGTTGTTAAATTTATGTGCGAAAAATCTTAATAAAATCTTGATACAGTCATTTCATTAGATTCAAACCATTGCAACAGCGAGCGTCCGGCGAACACCTATTTTTTCGATTTTGTCCTGTCAATTGTAGAATTGTAGATCTGACTCCGTTAGATTTTTTTATGTGGGAATACCTAAAGAACCCTGTGTACAAACATCGACCCTTTAGGAATATACAAAATTTAGAGAATGTCATTATAAATTGTGTATTGCAAATAAATCGTAAAATGCTCCGAAATGTTAATCGAGAGTTGCGCTCGAGAACAACAGTATGTATGGAGAGAAATGGTGGTCATACTGAGTTTTAAATTTTGTGCACCCAAGGAAAAACAATGATTTTTTGTGTTGTTAGTACAGAATTTGACTACTTTTAAGTTTTTCTTACATTGGTTTTCGTTTATAAAATTTCGATTAAATAAACAGGTAATTTTTTGTTTATTATCTATTTTAATCCCCTTAACTTTACAAAAAGTCGAACTTCAGATATATTTAAGACGATTAAGGTTTTCTCAATGTAATCCCATTGAAATGTCTCTAAAATTTTGACACTGCTGCTAGATACAAATCATTGCAACAGCTAGCGTCCGGCGAAACCATGTTTTTTTTAATTTTGTCCTGTCAATTTAGAAAAAACTACTACATTCGTTTATTTTCATCCAGATACATGGGCTTTACATTAGGCAAGCTATCTAAACGGCAAAAACTGGAAATTTGTAAATCGTTAAAAAAATATTTAAAAAAAATTGAGTTTTCCAATTTTTTTAAATAAACTCTTAAAATTTTGCACAAGGACCTAGAATTTAATTCTAAGCAATTTTTTCAAATAACTTTTTTTGATATCTCGTCAACTAACCTCACTTTTTGTAAATTAACAATTTTTTTTTTAATTTGACGCTATACCAGTGGTCACGTGACGTATGTCAAAATCGATTTTTAGGTTATCGGACATGCAGAACCGATCCCCTGGGAAAGTTTTTCCGATACTCTCCTAATAAAAATTTTTCCCATATGTTGCGAACTTTTTGCCGGTCACTGTATATATATATATATATATATATATATATATATATATATATATATATATATATATATATATATATATATATATATATATATATATATATAATTGTATTTTTTTGATTTCTTGGGTAGAGGTTTGTTATGAATAATTAAAACAACTTTTTTGACGTTTCGCCCATTGGTTTTGGACTTTTTCAAAAACTTCTTTTTTTTTTTTTCATTTATTTAGTCTTTTCCTAAAAATATATAAAATGGAATTACGTTATTTTTTCTTTTAAAATACAGTGTTTATACAATGAAGACATACTTAAAACAATGAATGACAATACACATGAATTAAAAACTGTTTCGCTAAAATTAATTATAAATTACAATCATAAAAATATATATAAAATATACGCACCTCGAGACACTATGATGTTTAAAAATGTACTGACACGTTTAGTATTGAGGTATTTTTATCTCTACCAGTAATTTTTTTCTCTTTTTTCATGATTTATTTTTTGTTTCTTTATTTTGTGTTAAAATTGCAGATTTTTTTGGTGAAAAGTATTTATATACTGAGTGCTCTAATTTGT